>QEOT01003128.1:144426-234032 GCA_003123785.1 Pterocarya stenoptera
GGGGGGGGGGGGGGGGGGGGGGGGGGGGGGGGGCGCGGTGGCGCTTCAGGCTTCTCTTCCTCTGGGTGGGAAATGTAAAAACCAGCATAGCTATGGACCTGAAGTTGAATCGTTTCAACTCCGTTAACTATCCAATCCTCATATATTATATGTTTCCTAGCTGTAAGACCATTTCATTCCTGAAAGAACTTGGCCGGTATCCTTAGACAATAACGCAAATTTTGGTAAGTTCTTAACCCTACCAACCATCAGAACATTGAACCTTGTGGCAGATATGCAAATAAACAAGCAAGTGGATAACTCTGAACAAGAACTGTATCTTTTGAATTTAGACAGATCCAGGTGAAGGCCAATAAGCTGCCCTTTCAGGATGGGATGTGACAATCCAAAAACTTGTCTAGAATGTACCTGGAAGCTAGAAAATCAATAACATCCAATGTTTTTGAGATGTAATCCGGAGAAGTAGGCCAGCCTATAAAACCATCTTGACTAGCACTATGTTCCATCCCGTTTTGGGAGCCAAGAGCAGCATGGAGGTCGATTATGCACTTTATGTCATAGGCTCTGTACCAAATATTTCAGGTCAATGTCAGAACGAAATGCTATGTTTCAAAAACTGGAACAGAGTAAGGTGAAAGCAAGACCTACTGTGCCCATGTGAATGCATCATCCAGAGCCACAAGAGTTCCTCCAATAAATGGAGCAGGAGGATCAGGATCAGAAGCAATCCACCAGCCAACTGGGATCCTCACAGTATTTATTCCATTTCTATGAAGAAAATTGAAATCTTCAACGGTTATAAAACTTTTTCTGTGTCTCTGCAGTTTCAGAATGCCGATAAATTAAATACACAAGAAGAAAACAACACAGGAGGAATCTACTTTCTCTCATCAAGAAAAAATGTCTTTATAACAACCCAAAATGTAACTCACCTTCTCAAGGGAACTTTAGACGGTTCATGGACATAAATAAATTTTTTTTTTTTTTTCATCTATCAAAGAAGACTACATCACAAACATACTAAACAAGAACACCAAGTATGCCAAAATTATATCACATTTCCAAGCTCATACGCCAGGTCAGTTCAGACAAAGATGTGGAAATAACACATGGTTACCATACTAGGAGTTGATTCAATTGATTGCCAAATATGTACTCAAAAAAAAGTTTCAAGTGCTAACTTCTCCTCGAATCTTTACAGATAGCTATGTGTATGAGAATATGCCGATAAACTATACAGATGGTGCCGCCTTCCGATTATACTGGATAAAAAGATTTTAATAAAAGAATTGAAGTTTGTGCTACAGTAGATATGGAGTTACCTTAAGAACCTCCTTGGCCTTATTGTGTCCATATCCATTTGCAAGCTGGTAATCTCCATGCAAGTTATTTGCTACAATTGTCATCTCAAATGTGCCTGCATTATCATCCCATCCCGGCATTCCTGGATAGTCCCCTGAGAGCTGATTTCCCGTTGTAGCCTATAAAAGAATATGCTATCATGTTTTTATAATTAAACACTTTGACATCCTAAGAATAGACAATTGAAAAATAATGACATAGTATCAAATGCCACCTTGGTCCATCCTTAACAGATTTAGTTTTGGCACAGTCAGTGCACATAAAGTGGTTGTAAAAGTTTCTGGTGGCTGCAAGCTGAGAAAAGCCTATTACTCAAGTGATTCTCACTTAATCACGTTTTCCCTGAATTAAAATTATGTTAATTATAAAGAAACGCTGCTGGATCTTATCGGTATCAATGGTTTCTCAATTATATAGAACTTCCCAATCAATTGTTAAGTCATTCCGAAATCCAAATGATTGTAGGACCCAAGATGTAAGATTTTGGAAGCTGATTCACACAGGCAGAAATATTTTTGAAAATGTTTAACTCTATTCTCTGATTAGTAATGAAGCATTGACAACACTCACTACCAAGCATGCCTGACTATCTATACTTGATATAAATGCAATGCAAACAATATCGGTAATTTTGATTCTTTTCCTAAGAACATATGAGGGAGAAAAGCTATACCTGTAGATACACCCCACTCTCCAGTTTTATGTGAACCCTACTATTCTTCCTTTCAATGAAAAAGGTTTCTGATGTGGAAGGGTATTCTGCAGTTGCAGAAACAGAGCACCCTTCTCTACCACATGACATAAATTGACCTTTGGAGGTACGCAACTGAAATTTTGATTCCGAAACTCTCCATAGCTGTAAGAAAATAATGGAGTGGGATGAGTGTCTTTGTAGATCAGGAGCACTTCCTTTATTTTGAAATCCACAAACTAAGTCATAAGGATATGATACGCTGTTATAAAATCATATGAGGACTGTCATGTTCATCAATTTATATAAAAGATCAAGGAATATAAGAATTAGTTTAAGAACGATGAAGCTGAACAAGAAAACATTGCCACTTGAGTACAACTGAATTCAAAACTCAATCAATCTACAATCTCTTGACTACATTTTTGTGCTACTCCTGTGAACGGCTATCAATGTAATTTTAATTTCCCATTCCTCAAAATAATGAAAACGCCCATTATTAAATAATAAGAATTCATGCAATATAATAATATATCTTCTGGTTAGATTCACCAACTCAAACTATTAATCTCTGCAAAACCTGAAATTACTATTGGCATTATTATTAGTAGGAGTACTATTATCGTTATTATTATTTTTATTTTTATTATAATTATTGTCATTATCATTATTATTAATATATATTTATCGTCACTATTATTTGGATAAGCAATTTACTTCAAACACCACATAGGATGATATTTTCTAGTAAATCTCCTCCACAGTAAAGTCCAGATAAGTGGGATAAGGACTTTTAGCTGTGTTAATCTGAGAAATGACTCCATTACCAAAAGAAATCATTCAAACTTTTGGATGGCTAATAAAAAAGGTAATAGAAAATTATACCGCAGAACATTTTTTGGTCAGGCACCTCACCTTAAAAGTTTCCCATGAAGATGCTACATCTCTGCTGACTGTAACATTCGAGCCTCCCCCATTCTCTGCACACACATACTTCTGCAATGTCACTGACTTAAATTGTACCTCTGTTCCATCCTACGCTCCCGTTGCCAATAATGGGTCAGCCAAATCAATTATGAAGAACCAAGGTTATGTCCAAGGATCATAAAGACAACAGAGTTTGGAGAAGAAGCTCACAAGCATGTCTCCGTTGGGAATGCCATCAAAAAGTGAAGGTTTAATCCAGCCTTCGACGACCAGCCACCCTCCCAAGTTCACTCCTCTCACTTTAGAATCCCCACGTAATCCCTCCACTTAGGGACCAAGAATACAACATAAGAAAACCATTCGCAATTGGGTTAATATCGATAGCTATTAATGAAAGTCCAACGAATTGGAGGTAATAAAGCTTACCCGAGTATGCTCCAGAGAAGATGAGCCAACAACACAGTAGAAATGCACATACCCATTTGCTAAAACCAAGTTCCATGAAGAATGCAGGCCCCCCAAAAGCTTCAACAAAGGCGAAATATATTATCCATCTGCAACAAAAAGCCCTCCAAATAAAAAAAAAGTGAGATTATTCAAAAAAACCCCTCAAAACTGCACTTGCGAGAATCTTGGCAATTCCTTACTTATCACTAAGTTGATACCAAATTCAACCTTGTAATCAAGCTCGTGGTTTGCCTTTCCAAATTCCCATTTTGTTAGTATTTTGTTGAAACCTTGTCCATAGTCGAGACAAACCGAAAGCCATTAACATACGAGCAGAAGAAAAGAACAATGTTAAGGAGTATCAAAGAATGAAGAGGGTGGCAAAAGCGTGCTGATGTTGTTGTGTTCATACCAAAAGGTAGGAGTGATTCTGTGGGGTTGATTTTCATGGTAATTGAGCGTTTGACATTGGAGAAAGGGTTAATAAAAAAAAGGTAGAACTTTAAGCACGGCATAGATTGGGAAAGGGAAAACAGAGGAGGTGGTCGTGGTTCAACCGAAACTTATCTGCAATTCATTCGTAAAAAGTGATACGTTCATAAAAAGCTATGTGCATCAGTTTTTTAAATTTATTCTGTGAACCAAAAATTTTTTTTATTCCATCTTCTATAATTATGTTTTAAATAAGGGTGATTTTATAAAATGATGATATTTTTGTAATTATCTCATAAAAGTGCTTTCCATTTAAAATATGGTTGTAAAAATAAATGTGAAAATCATTATATGTCTATCATTTTCCAAATTAATATGTTTTTATATAAATTAAAAAAAAAAGGTCATATTTTCATATTTCTATATCTTTACTGTATAATCTTTTTCCTCTTCTCTTTCCTCAAACTCATCATCGTTGAAAGTTTTTCCATCTAATTAATATATATTTATATATAACAAATTAAATAACTGAGAACAAAATAAATATCTATAAGTACTGAAATACTAAATAGAGAATCGATATGAGGTGTCACTACTTTACTGGTTCCATAAGGGAAAAAAAAAGGAAATTATTCTGATTTATGTGGAAGTTCTTTTTCAAAAGTTGTAAGATATTAGACATAAATTGTACGTAATTTATGCTTTTCTTTGGTTTTTTTAGTGGAAAGATTCATTATTCTCTAATATTGTGATTACTTACTTTAAATAGGCATCAAATCATGATCATAACTATCATCATGGCTTGAATATCACTCTAAAAAGAGTGATAGCTTGGATGATAAAATATTAACCATCCCTTAATATTTTAGTACAGTTGAATTAATCATTTAATTTATTTATTTTTAATATAATGTATAAGGGAAAATTTTAGTACAATTGAATTGCAATTAATTGATTTAGATTAAAGTTTGGTTTAAAATTGGATAAAAATTGAGGCTAAGATTTCACTAGACTCCTTCATCAGATGCATGCATGCATAATCAACCAAGAGTACTTATGCCAATTGCTTCAAGGAATTAAATTCCGCCCAAATCATATTTGTTATTCCTTCAAGACTTATATGTTTTGGGCTTTTTCCCAAAGCCAATTAAACAGGAAAAATGCCCATGCCATCTCAAATATTCCATGCAATGCAAGAACAACCTAATATCTTGGCCCCGCCGAAACCTGACGAAACAGAAAGTTAGAAACTACTTCTTACGTACAAGAAGAACTTTTTTTTTTTTTTTTTAATCAAGAAACATATATCTGTGTATTAACTTTGAATAATGTCATCAATACAATACTTTTCCTTATCTAGTTTATCAGAAATAAAAGTTGGCATATCTTCCATCCAAACAAGCTCTAATTCTAAACTTAAAGCTTTCTTGGCTAACATGTGAGCCACTTCATTTGATGTCCTGTGAGCGTATTGTACCCTCCATCCCTGCTGCTGTTGTAACATCATCTTGGCATCTTGGATTATACTTCCATAAATTGGATAGTCTGTGCTGTCTTCATTAATAGCTCTCACAATGTTCTGTGCATCACCCTCGAATATTACTCTGTGAAAACCAAGGTCCCTGTTGAGCTCCATAGCTTTCCTGAGTGCCATACATTCTGCAGTTGCAGGGTGCTCCACATGTTTCCTTTGATCACTGCAAGCCGTGAGTGCTTCCCCCATTTCATCCCTTATGACTATTCCAATTCCCATTTTCTTCTGTTGTTTGTCTATGGCTGCATCCCAGTTTACTTTCACCTGCCCTTCATTTGGTTTCTTCCATCTCGTTTGTCTCACTGTGTTGCTGCTATGGTAGTTCCTTCCTGTCTCTGGTTGAGCTAGTTTAAAATCTCTGATCTGTTCCCTTGCTACATTTATAACATGGCCTGGAGATGTAAAAGAATTTTCAAAAACAAATTTGTTTCTTCTTATCCATATGTTCCACATGATCAGAACCACCTCCTCCATTTCCTCATTAGACAATTTCTGCATTAGTTTCTCTATCAGTTCTAACAAGTCTCCCTCACTAGTACTCCACTTTTGAATTTTAGAGCAAGACTCCAACCAGACATCATTAGTAGCTCCACACTGCCACAACACATGCATGACAGTCTCCTTTTGTGCCTTACAAATTGGGCATGCATCACTCTCTATCATTTTCTTTGTCAACAAATTAGATCTAGTGGCCAGAAAATTTTTCCCAGCTCTCCACATAAACTGTTTAACTTTCCCAGGTACATCCAGTTGCCAAATCTTAACCCATCTTTCATCAGCTTCCTTCTCACTTGAAGACTCCCCTTTAATGTTTCTCTTCCTTTCCAATTCAAGAAAATAAGCACTCCTGACCGAGAATTGGCCTTTCTGAGAAGGACCCCATACCATTTTATCTTCACAATCCAGCTTGCTCAAAGGTATGCTGAGTATCTGGTTTACCTCAAACTCACCAAATAAGTCTGTGATTAAATCTTCATTCCATACCCTGTCCTCTTGCACAATTAGTTCCTCCACCTTTGCCTCTTCTAGTAACCTCGAAACTGGGGATTGTACTTTAAAGGATGAAGGACAATTTAACCACTTGTCCCCCCAAATTTTAATACTTCTACCATTCCCTACCCTCCACCTTAAACCATCCTTGATCAGATCAGAAGCTTGCCAAATACTCTTCCAGATTAGAGAGGGTCTGCTGCCCAGCTTAGCATTTAAAAAAGAAGAGTCCCTAAAATATTTCTGCTTGTAAATCTGAGCCACAAGACTGGTTGTGTTATTCAGAATTCTCCAACCTTGCTTAGCAAGTAATGCTAAGTTGAAGCTCTCCACATCCCTAAACCCGAGCCTCCCTTTTTGTTTTTGTTGTCCCAGTTTATCCCAGCTGCTCCAATGTACCCCTTTTTTAGTTTTCTGATTGCACCACCAGAATTTGGCAAACATATTGTTCAGCTCATGACAAAGTTTTTTTGGGAGTAAAAAAACACTCATAGTATATGTTGGAACAGCTTGTAGAACAGCCTTGATTAGTACCTCTTTTCCAGCAGTTGGCAAAAGGTTATTACTCCAATTTGTGATTTTCCTCCAAACCTTTTCCTTAATGCCTCTGAATGTGTGATATTTTGATCTTCCAATAACAGGCGGCAGCCCCAGGTACTTCTCATAATTCCCTTCCATCACTGCCCCACCAGCTTCTCTTATCAACCTCTTATCAAGAGGGTTAGTATTTGAACTGAAAAAAATAGCTGACTTCTCTTTGTTCAGGACTTGACCCGAGGCAGTCTCATACGTCTGTAACATAGCTTGAATCTTCTTCCATTCCTCAACTTTAGCCCTACCAAACAAAACACAATCATCTGCAAAAAGCAGATGATTTACTCTACCACCTCCCCTTGCCACGTCAACACCCCTTGTTACCCCTTGTGAGTCAGAAAGATTGAGAAGTGTGGATAATCCTTCTGCACAGAGGATAAAGAGATAAGGAGAGAGTGGGTCTCCTTGTCTCAATCCTCTAGAAGGGTGAAAAATAGGCCCAGGTTGTCCATTCACCAAAACTGAGTACGAAACAGTCTGAACACACCTCATTATCAATTGGATCCACTTATCACAGAATCCCATTCTACCCATGACAGATTCAAGAAAAAGCCACTCTATTCTATCGTAGGCCTTTGACATGTCTAATTTGATAGCCATGGAACCAATCTTCCCCTTCTTCCTGGCCTTCATCGAGTGTAAAAGTTCATATGCAACCATTATGTTATCCGTTATCAATCTCCCCGGAATAAAAGCACTTTGGTTGGGAGATACTATGAGGTCCAGAAATTTTTTCATCCTATTAGCCAAAACCTTAGACATAATCTTGTAAGCCACATTACATAAGCTAATGGGCCTATAATCACTAACTTTACTGGGACCCTTCACTTTAGGAATTAGAGCAATTAAAGTATGGTTCAAGGATGGATCGAAAGGATTACCATTCAGCCAAGAGAGCACAGTGGTGCTGACTTCTTCTCCAATAATGTGCCAATGTTTCTGATAAAAGCATGCTCCGAATCCATCTGGTCCAGGTGACTTAAAAGGAGCCATTTGGTTTATAGCTTCTTCGATCTCTACTCTGGTAAACTCTTTTTCCAGCCCTTCATTCATTTGAGCACTAACTCGAGGTGCCATCATAGATAGGCAGTTACCTATTTCTGCTTGACTAGGATTGGATGAAGTGAACAACTTCCCAAAAAAATTATTAAAAGCTGCTTCTACATCTTCTTTTCTGGACCATCTTCTGCCATCTTCATCTTTAATTTCACTAATCCTGTTCTTGGCTCTTCTCTGATTTGCACAGCTATGGAAGAATTTAGTATTCTTGTCCCCAAGTTGATACCAGTTTTGTTTGGCCCTTTGCCTCCACTTTAAATCTTCCCTCTCCAATAACCTCTCCACCTCCTTTTGAATTTTTTTAATCTCTTCTACATTATTGTTGCATTCTCTCTTCTGTAAATATTCCAGCAGAATTGTTTTTTCCTCTAACTCCCTTCCCATACCTACTCCCATCTGTTTACTCCATTTGGTAAGAGCTTTTTTACTGGTTTCTAGTTTGGTGAGCATCATTGGTTCCCCCTCTCCTCCCCTTATTTCTCCTCTACCCCATATCTTCCTCAGTACTTCAGCACACTCATCCTCAAGACCCCAACTGGCTTCATATTTAAAAAATATTTTCTTCCTTCCCTCACTACCACCAACCTGGTTCATAAACCATAATAATGGCCTATGATCAGAACATCTAGCTGCCATTACCTCCACCCAGCCCTCTTGAAAAAGATTTTTCCATTTTGCATTCACAACACACCTGTCGAGTCTTTCCTTAGTGAAAGTCTCATCTACATGTTTATTACTCCAAGTGTATTTGTCCCCTCTCCAACCCATATCATAAAGCCCCCTTTCTTCTAGAGTATTTCTGAAGGCAGCCATTAGACTTTCTTGCCTCTGTCTACCGCCTCTCTTTTCATCCTGAGAGATCACTTCATTGAAGTCACCAATAACCCCCCACCCAGTGTCCATATCAGGTCTGAGAGAGGAGAAAAATCGCCATGAAACTGCTCTCTTACTAGCATCAGGTTCTCCATAATACCCTGTCAATAACCATCTGTTATGCCCTCCTTCATTGGTAATCCATAAGCTAATGTGTCTATGAGAGTAATTAGACACCTCAGCTGTAACTGTGTGATCCCAAAACATGATTAAACCCCCTTCCTTCCAACTGGTTCCACAACAAAGAACCCCTCACACTTCAGTCTTCTTTTCATCTTTTCACTCTTTTTGTTGTTCATCTTAGTTTCCATCAACAAAACTACGTTGGGTCTCTTCTTCTTCACCATATGGTAAAGATCTTGAATTGTCCAAGGGTTCCCAAGCCCTTGGCAATTCCAGCTTAGCATTTTCATTGAGGTAGGTGGGGCTGTTCAACAGCCACCACCCATCCCTTGGAATCTGCTGCACTATCTTCAATTTCCTTAGTGCACAACTTCTT
Source organism: Pterocarya stenoptera (assembly GCA_003123785.1). NCBI lineage: Eukaryota > Viridiplantae > Streptophyta > Magnoliopsida > Fagales > Juglandaceae > Pterocarya > Pterocarya stenoptera. The sequence continues at coordinate 153,835 of QEOT01003128.1, forward strand.
TTTTGTTTTTTTCCTATCTCCCTCCTCTCTTCTACCCCCTTTTCTTTTTTTCTCCTGTATGGTATCCTCACATGATACGACCTGTGAACATATTCCCCTAGCTCTCCTTTCCATGATCCCTTTCCCTGCCCAGCTATATCAGAGACTGAGACAGTTATAGGAACCACTTCATTGTTTTTTACTACCTCAGTCCCTCCCCTTTCCACAGCATTCCCATTAACAATTTGCTCAGCATTCCCTTCCTTCCTGCCTTGTGTCTCATCATTTCCTTCCTCCCCACCTTGAGGCTCATTATTAATAGAGAGCTCAGTAATCCCCTCCTTTCCCCCTCGAATCTCATTATTCATTCCCTCATTAGAAGGCTTTGCAGTGCCCTCCTTCCCATCTTTTTTATTTACCGTGTTTTTTCCTTCTTTCCCCCTTTCCTCCCCTACACCCTCATTTTCCCCACCTGCCTTTTCAGAAATCTTTCCACTCCTCTCTCTTATCCTGCCTCTTATTCCTACCGTGAGCCATACTCCAAATTGGTCCCCTTCTAAATCATCTTTTTTCTCACATGAACTCTTCCCATGCAATATACACCCACATTTGAAATAAAGATGGGGCAGTTTTTCATATTTAAAGGGGATCCAGTATTTCACCCCTTTAACTGAAATGGACCTACCCCTAGCCAGAGGTTTAAAAAGATCAATAATCACCAATACCCTCAAAAACTCCCCCCATCCACTCCCATCATTCTGAGTATCTACCTCCAAGACTTCTCCTACAGTTTCTCCTATCATAAACCCCCTTTCTTTATTCATACAAACCAAAGGCAGCTCAGACATATGAACCCATATCCTTTCCTTCGTAAAATCCATCTTGTGTGCAGGTAGATAACCATTAAAAGGCAATAAAACAAACATGTAGTTGTCGAAAAGCCATGGCCTACCTCCCATTACCCTCTGCTTATCAGCTTGAGTAGCAAATTGAATAACAAAAATATTCACACCCACCTCTTTAAACTTTGCCCTTTGACTGATGCGCCAAACCTTTCCCATGGTATCTTCCAATACCCCTGAGCTCAGTTTCCTCTCCATCCAGACCTTCCCCACGACACTGCATTCCTCTTTTGTTTTCAGCTCCTCCGATATATCCTCATTCACCTCTATATTAAGTGACTCTTCCTCCGATAAGCGTAACTTATCCCATCTTTTCTCAAGCTCGTTCATCCTTCACCTCCTCTAGCCACCGTTGTTTCTAGTTCCTACCGCCTAAAGATTCTTCCCTTCCCACTCAAAAACCGTTTTTTTGCCTGCTGTACCACCACAAGTCACACACTCACTCCTTTCCCACTCACTAATTCCGTTAGAATCAGCCTGTGGACCCCCCTTCACCTCTTTTTTCCTAGAGAGAAAAAAAGAGAGAAGAATTCACCAAATGCTTTTAATGACTCAGTACAAGAAGAACTTAATGCATCGTCTGTAGTACTACTACTATGATCACCATTACTACTTTAAAGCCAATTGTCATATATGCGTTTTTCTCTCTCTCTCTCTCTCTTTTTTTTTTTTCTTCTTTTGTTTTGCTATCAATAGAAATAGCATTGAAGATGTCGATGTTATCACAGTAACTAAAACATATGATCTCGTGTGTATATTATATATAGGAGTTCTCAAGTGGTAATTTTGACTGCTAGAACGAGGGAGTACTGAATTAGGAATGGTAATTCATGTTAACAGGTTGTATTTCATATGTTGAGTTAAGTCATGAATATTCGATTATATGGATCATCAACCAAAACATGACCCGCTAAGCTAAATGGTCATACCAACTTCAAACCCTAACTTGATCCATTTAAATAATGGATAGTGTCATGTCATATGTTATGACCCATTAATGATTAGAATGGAAATATTGGAAGTGAGAGAAAAAACTAATAAAAAAATAATAGAAAAAAATTACTTTAATAGAATAGGAAAATGATAGGGAATGAGATGTAAAATGTTTTTAAAAGATGAATAAAATTAAGGATAAAATTTCAGGAATGGTGTCTTTCAGTTAAAATTTAAGAAATTTTATAGGAAACTAGATGGGAATGCTCTTAATGGGTCAACCCGTTTTGACCCAAACCCATTTATATCAAATTCAAATCCGCTAATTTCGTATTGTGTTTACGATTGTGTTGAGTTCATAAGTTTTATCACATATTGCCACCTCTAAACTAAATTACAAGTTGCTTAAAATTCAAGAATGTAATGGGCGCAATTTATAAATCCAATAAGGTGTTTGCAAGAGAGTCCAATTAATCTTTTTAATTTTTTTTCTTTTTAAATAATCATAATTATACTTATTAACGTCGTGTTTTGTATATCTGAACAAGGATTTAGCAACTCAAGCCGGGATCTTCACCTGCGAACACAAAGAAGAGGGTGGGCTCGAGGTAGTTCGGGGAACCTCCGATGCCTAAGTTACTCTTGCGTATTTTCGATATTGGCCATAGAATAAAGGGGTTCAGAGAAAGTTCCTTGTACCAGGGATGTGGCTTTTATATGAAGTTTCAAGGGAACATTCAGTTCCCCATGTTAGGATTAAGCCGTCTCGCCTGCATCTATCTTAGTTATTTAATGCGATGTGGTGTTCTGAGACAAAGCTTTCAATGCGGCATGGCTCTTGGGACATATAGTCACTTTTGGTCCCCTCCGTCAAAGAATGGAGGATCGTCCGCATCTTCCATTTATCTGCTGATATAAGTCCCTTAATGCTAGGTGTAACAGGGGATGTCAGAGTCGGCATGTCCCATCTTGTCCCCCTGTGTCTGGTTTCCTGCACTATATATGCATCATCTTTCCTCTAATGCAACCATGAGGGCTAGACCCCTTTGCGACTCTGGGGCTTTGGAAGAGTGAGACTCGAACTGAAATGGGACCCAGTGTTGGGCACAAACCCAATTAGGATTGGGCGGGTGGGAAATATATATCCCTCCCAATACTCTTTATAATTAAAAGTAGTAAAATACAAAATATCGATTTTTTTTATTCAACTGATTCAACATTAACAAAAGAATACATACTAGTGGTTCTCATTCGATCTACGTACGCATGCATAATTAAATATCCTTGATCATCAACAGTGATAGTTGCAAAAATATAATAAATATGGTAGGCCGCCATAAATGACTAGCTAATTCACACTGAAAACAAAGTTTATAATTAATAAATTGATCATATATTTAATATATATGGACCGCCTGTTGGTTTGTATCTTTGTTTAGATTCAAAGCATCGATCCAACATTAATTGGCAGATGAGATCAAGAGATTGTTTTTAAACATAAAACGGCAGATGAGATAAAAAAGTACACATAATAAGTTGGATGACAATGGCAATATAAATTCAAGAGATTATATATAAGCCGATCGAGAAGGAACCCTAGATTTTGGTTCTATATGAAGCATTAATGTAATTAATTATTGCTTAATATTCTTAGTTTTGAAGTTAAATGGCGACCGACATGATCGTTAGCTAGCTAGCTTGACCTACTTTCAATGGGTCCAAAAACATATATTTATATATATATATATATTTCTATATACACACACACACACATCGCAGTCTTCTAAATTATATATCATAGTGGAAACCTGGTTTTGGTACTTTATCTATGCTAGGTGTAGTTAAATGGTAAAATCTTATACTAAACTTGCACAAAAGACGTGACACTAAAATTTTACAGCATGTTAACAAACTACATAGAAAGGTCCCGTTTGGATGGTGAAAGTATTTCATTTGATTTCATCTCATTATTACAACTTTTTCAAATTCTCACACAAAATATAATAAACAATTCAACTTTTTCAAATTTTAAAACAATAATAATATAAAAAAAATAATATTTTAACTATATTTTATTCAACTTTCATCTCATCTTAACTCACTATCCAAACTGCACTTAAGAGTAATATTTAAGTGATCCTGAAATTAATATAGGCATTTGCATGCATGACTCGTATCTTATCACAAGACATCATGTTATTAAATGTTAGTATTTATGTTTATGTAAGTAATTTCAACATTTAATAAGATAAAAGTACCGCGTGATCCATACTTCGAGAGTATTAAATTATCCACGTACATATACAAAAGTATTGTATTATTACGTTAAATTAATGCGAAGATTTTGTTTTATTTGTTTCCTTTAAATTAAGCAGATAGCTCATGATCTAACTCGCATTCAAGTACCAACTAATACATGTATCAAACTAATTAAATGTATAATAAAGCATAAGTAAAATCATGTCACTCTATTAAAAATTAATTTTAATAGGGAATTGCTACTGTCACTAAGGATTCTCATCCTCACCGAACGACTAAATTTTTTTTTTAAATTTTTTTTTAAATCTTATAAATATTTTTTTAAAAAAATAAAAAATAAAAAATTTATTAAAAAAATATTTTTTTAATCAGAGAAAAAAAACGATGATCGGTAAGAATTGTACGAAGCCAGCCATGACATTTTCCATTTTAATATTTCAAACCTACACTCTGTCCTAAAATAACTGAAAAGTATTTAATTACCATGCAAAAGATTGCTTCGTCTTTCCAAATACAAAGTACTTCTGGTTCTGTCACTTCTCCATCGTTCGAAGTACGGCCAATATATTCTTTTCACCGAATTAAGCCATTGATCGATCTTTTTGCCAAAGATTCATTGTCTTCGATCGCACCCTTAGTATACTGCGTGTGAGAATCATCGTCAGTATTTTTGCCATTTAGAGCTTTCTCTTTCTATTCACCGAGATATACATGAAAAATAGTAAAAAGGAAAATAATTAATTGGAAGCCATGCTGCATCATGTATACCAAACCACAAGAGACAATTAGGGAAAGTGGAATCAAAATCTCGATCTCTAATTAATTATATATAGGACCTGCGTCCATGGCTATCAGTTCCTTCAAATCATCCAACAAATACAAACAATCAAGCACATGAAGATAAAAAAAAATTCGATATATAAATATACATATATAGATCCGTTTACGCCGGTTATGTTTTTTGTGTCTTTAAATGAAATATGGATGGTACATGTTTCTTCCTAATTTATAAAAAAAGGTTTTTTCAAAAAATAATTTGGATTTTTTTCCAAAAAAAAAAAGAAATTCTCGATCGTATTTCACTTATTTCACGTGTATATATATGAAAAATTTTATACATCATATTACCATATCACTCTCATCTTACTTATATGTAAGATGTGACACATTTATATTAAATGATATTTTATTATATGATTCTTTATGATCTAATGATTATAAATATACATCTTATATAGTAGAATAAAAATAAGATAAAAATATAGAGTATACCATTACTCATATATACATATATATATATATATAAATAGTTTTCTGTGAAACATTTAAGCTAACATAATTAGTATGAAGAAGATAGGAGAGATGTGCATAGAATTTTATGAAGAATATATACTGACATGATGTACGAGGGGCCGGGATACCTAAGCAAGCTGGCCAGAAATTAAGGATGATATATTGATCTGTGTGCTTAACATATAATAAGGATACTTCAGGTACTGTACGTGTTTAGCGCTAGGCAATATTGCTAGCTAGCTAGCTAGCTTTTCCTGTTTTTTCCTTTTAGTACTATATATATATATATATATTAATATATTATAATTAACATGCATAATAATATAAGTTCTTAAAAAATAAATCTTAAATGCATGCAGATGCATTAATTTCCTCTATCTGGCAGTACAGATTGGCGTATTTCGCAAGCTGTACATGATGATGAGATAATTTCATCATCATTCCAATGGAACTAATTGGTAATCAAATAAACCATCATGCAAATGAATTACGGTTGTCGCTTGGAATAATATTACGGATAATTATAGTGTTACTATTTTTTTTACTATTTATTTATTATTTTTTTATATTTTATTTTTCTTTTTATTTTTTATTTAACTTAATGGTTAAGAAAGTAATTATTAGTAAAATTATATATTTTTTAAATTTTTTTTAATGATTAAGGATGTTAAAAAAATACTTAAAAATAATAAAATAAATAAATACACTATAAATAATAAAAATGGATAGTAAAAGAGTGGTAACCCTATCACTACCCTAATATTATTGGCCACATGTGTAAAATTGCTAAGAATAGTGAATTGAAAATAGAGGATTGCTTCTTCTCATTAACCGAATGAAAAATGACTTTGTTAAAATAAAACTATACAAAGTATCCTATTTATACAGCTCAAGATACAATTTGGTAAATTATTCTGAGACTAACTAACTTAACCGTCAAACTGGATTAGGAATTGATAAAGTCCCTTGTTTGGCTTCTCGGGATTTCCTTTCCAATTCCTTGATGTCGTTTTTTATATTCCAACACCCCCCTCAAGATGAGAATGAATATTGTCATTCCTATCTTGCGAATGAGATAATGAAAATTTAGAAATCCAAGGGGTTTAATGAGGATATCTGCTATCTGATGCTTCGAAGGAATATGTATGACGTTGATGAGACCCTCTTGTAATTTCTCTCGAACAAGGTGGCAATCAAGTTGAATATGTTTTGTTCTTTCATGGTGGACAGGATTAGAGGCAATTGCAGCTGCTGGCTTACTGTCTGTATAAAGCAAAGCAGCTTGAGTATGCTTGACGTTTAGATCAGTTAGAAGATATACTAGCCATTAAAGCTCACATGTAGTAGAGATTAAAGCTCTATATTCTGATTCGGCAAAAGACCTACTCACTATAGCTTATTTCTTTGAGTTCCATGAGATGAGTAAGTCACCAATAAAAACTATAAAACATGTGATGCTTCTCATTGAGTCGAGACAGCCCCCCCCAATCACTGTCTGAGTATGCCTTCAAATACAATAGTGATGCTGCAGCCAAGAAAATACCATGTCCAGGTGTGGCTTTAATGTACCTAAGTACTCTTTCAGCTTCTTGAAGATGTAATGTACTAGGATTAGCCATGAATTGACTCAAAGCTTGGATTGAGTATGCCAAATCAGGTCTGGTAATGGTTAGATATAAAAGTCGGCCTACAAGCCTCCTATAGGCAACAACATCAGTTAAGAGTGGAGAAGAGTCATGTGCACTCAATTTGAGGTTAGATTCCATTGGAAATGCCAATGGTTTGGAAGCAGAAAAACCAGTATCTTGTAGTATATCGAAAGCATACTTCCTTTGACATAAGGCAATACCTTTCTTTGATCTTGCAACTTCAATATCCAAAAACTATTTTAATTCACTCAAATCTTTAATTGTGAATGAATCATGCAAATACTTTTTGACAATAGCAATCTGCTCAAGGTTATTGGATGCTAAGATCACATCATCAACATAGATTTATAGAACCATAAAGTTGCCTGAATTCTGCTTAGTGAAGAGTGAAGAATCTGATTTACCTTGAATAAACCCAAACTAGGTTAATGAGGCTGGCAGTTTTGAGAACCACTGTCTTGAAGCATATTTTAATCCATAGAAACTCTTTTTAAGTTTGCAAACCCTTGGATCATTAGGAGAAGCAAAACCGGGTGGTAATTGCATATAGACTTCCTCATTTAATTCTCCATGTAAGAAAACATTATTTACATCAAGTTGATATAAATACTAACCTTTTATTGCTGCCACAGCTAATAGCACTCTAACTATTGTCATTTTAGCTATAGGAGAATAGGTATAAAAAAAAAATATAGTCCTTCTTGTTGAGTATATCCCTTAGTTACTAGTCTAGTTTTGTATCTCTCAACACTACCATCAGCTTTGAACTTAACACGGTAAACTCATTTGCATCCTATGGAAACTTTGCTTGGAGGTAAGATAGCAAGATCCCAAATTTTGTTAATTTCAAGAACTTTTATTTCTTCTGCCATAGCATGTTTCCATTCAGGTTGAGAGATTGCTTGTTTAAAGGTTTTGGGTTCAAATATATTGGAAACAGTAGATACAATGTTTTGTGTTTATGAGACAATTTGGAATTAGAAAGAAAGGAAAATATTGAGTAAGGCTTACCAAAAGAACAACTAGGAGATGATTGTGTAGCTGAGTGTTTTTTAGTCAGGCTGCCACAATAGTAATCCTGCAAATAAGTGGGAGGATGTCTAATCCTTTCAAACCTTCTCAAATTTGTAAAGTCAGTATGTGAAGTATTAGAGTCGATTATGACAGGATCTATGACATCAGAATTTTGAGAAGAATTATTTGGTGCTGTACGATCATATACTTGAGGGAAATTTGGAAAGGCATAAGGTGTATGATCATTATCAAGAATAGATGGAAAAACTGATTCATAGAAAGTAACATTTCTGGATACAAATGTTCTTATAGTGTTTAAGTCTAGAACTTTGTATCCTTTAATATTAGGTGGATAGCCTAGAAAAATACATTTGACAACTCTAGGATAGAATTTATCTCAATGATTGGTAAGAGTATGTGCAAAACATAAGCAACCAAATACTTTGAAGTAATTGTAGTTTGGTAAGTTTGAAACAGAAGAGAGTATGGTGTTTGATTATTAAGAATCAATGAAAGAGTTCTATTGATTATATGTGTGGCAGTTAACACAAAGTCAAACCAGTATGTTAAGGGTAATTTTGACTGAAATAGGAGAGCTATTGCAACATTGAGTAGATGTTGATGCTTTCTTTCAACTCTACCATTCTATTGAGGAGTTTCTACACAGGATGTTTGATGTATGATCCCATATTTTTTTATAGAAATCTGGCATATTGAACTCTTGACCATTGTCAGTCCGAATGATTTGCACTTGTGTGTTGAATTGATTTTGAACATAGAAAATGAAATTGTTGATCAGAACTCGAGTATCTTATTTAGATTTCATAAGATATAATCAGGTGAATCTTGAATAATCATCCACAACAGTAAGGAAATAGGAATAGCTAGAATAAGATGTTGTGTAAAAGAGACCCCAAATGTCAAAGTGCACTAACTGAAAGACTTTATTTGACTAAGTAGTTGATACAGAAAAGGGAAGTTTCTTTTACTTGGCTAATGGACATACTTCACATATATGATTATTTGAAACTGTTACAAAAGAATCAAATGAATTGTTGACTTTTATTCTAGAATTTGGAAGATGTCTTAACCTAAGATGCCATATGTCAGAAATGGCATTACAAGCTTTAGCAGAAATTGAAATAGAAGGTAAGCTGATCTAATTAGACTTCTCAATTTTTGTAGCAGCAGGTGTGTGTTGTAAATGGTATATATAAACCTGACTTGACTTTAACAAGCCCAATCATCTTCCATTTGTTGAGATCCTACAAAAAACATTTGGATTGGAAGAAGAATAGACCAAGTGGGTTATCTTTTGTCAATCTTGAAGCAGAAATAAGATTGATATTGAATGCAGAAACATAAAGTGCATTATACAGTGTTATGTCAAGTGAAAAAATGACATTTCCAGGAAATACAACTGGAACAGATAGGCCATTTGGAAGGTGGACTTTGTAAGGTTCAGTGGGCATTTTTATGAAGGTAAAAAGATCAGGACAGCAGATAATAGGATCTATTGCCCCGATATCCAAAATCCAAGTAAAGGTATTCTTTGAATTAAATGTTGTATTACAGGTTAGAGAAATACCTGAAATTGTTGCAATATTAGCAACTAGAGTGGAGTTGATGTTTGAATTGGACAAGCTATTAGCAAAAGTGATTAAATTTTGAATTTTCTCTTAAGAGAAAAGATTATTAGGATTACTTGCATCCTGCTCCAAAGATAAAACATTATTTGCAATAGGTAATCGTGAAGTTCCATTTCCAGGTTGAGCAAAAATGGATCTTTTGCCTCGAGGAACCTTCCAGCCAAAGGGATAGCCAATGAGTTGGAAGCACTTATCTACTAAGTGACCATAATATCCACAGTGGGAACATATTGCATCTGTTTTGCCTCTTGGTTTCTGAAACTTGGGAACATTTGTTGAATTTTGCCTCTGAGGTTATGTAGCAAACATTGCATGTGAGTCGAGGGAAATATCAACAGTATTTGTTAGTGATCTTTGTCTTTCTTCTTGCAGTAGCAGAGAAAAGACCTTGCTCATCGATGTTGTGAAAAACGATGACAATAACGTAAAATTAAACACACACAAGAAGTAATCACACACGACACAATAATTTACGTGGTTCGGCAAATTGCCTAAGTCCACGGGAACTGTAGAGGATTTTATTTCTTGAGGAACCATAATACAATAGTTGGGGCGACTACTATTCACTCACTGTATGGCCATAAGTCAGAAAAAAAAACATATTTATATGTCATGCGGCAAAAACCCTAATAATTTCAAAATTAGCAATGTTCGCTCAAGCGGCATGTCGAGCGCGAGTCGAGCGAACCTGTTTCTCGCAATAGCTCGAGCCATGAGTCGAGTGGTGTTCGAGCGGACCTCTCTGACTTCCCTTCGCTCGAGCTGTTTGTCGAGCGGTGTTCGAGCGGACCTCTCTGCTTGACTTCGCTCAAAAGGCTAGAGACTCCGCTCGAGCGGTGAACCAGTTTCCACAATACTCAACAATTCTCCCACTTGGAGACTGGTAACACCCATAATATTGCCCTCTGCTTCAAACATGATATCCTCCACCTCTACAACTCACTGCCCCTATCTTCATACTAGAAGACCAACTGAAGTTGCGCACAACTTCAATTTCTCAAGTGTAACACCCTTTGTCAACATATCAGCAAGATTCTTACTTCTACAAATTTTCTCAAGCAACAACTGTCCGTCATCCAACAATGACCATATAAAGTGATACCTGATCTGAATGTGCTTAGTCCTAGAATAAAACGTTGGGTTCTTGGCAAGGAATATGACTCTCTGATTGTCATTGTAGAGAGAGCTCTTCTGATTCTTTTTACCCAATTCCTCCAAGAAACCCTGTGGCCAAATCATCTCCTTTGCAGCTTCTAAAACTACAATGTACTCAGCTTCTGTCATCGACAAAAAAACTGTCTTCTGTAGATTAGAACCCCATGAAACTGTAGTATCACCCAAGGTGTAAACAAACTCTGAGGTACTCTTTCTGCTATCAACATCTCCAACTAAATCAGCATCAATATAGCCCTGCACCTTTAAGCTCTCTCATAAGAAACACAAGCATATTTCTGAGGAGCCTTTTAGGTACCTCACAATTCACTTCACTGCTTTCCAATGTTGTCTTTCCCGATTACTCATGTATCTACTCACAACTGCCACTACATGGGTAACATATGGTCTAGTGTAAACCATAGCATACATAAGTGAACTAATAGCTGAGACATAAGGAACTTTACTCATGTAGTCTTGTTCCTCTTTTGACTTTGGTGACTGATCCTTGCTGAGTCTGAAGTGACTGCCCAAGGGTGTGCCAACTGGTTTGGCCTTGTCCATATTGAACCTGCTGAATACCTTTCTCACATACTCAGCCTGAGAGAGTCTCAACGTGCCTATGACTCTGTCTCTGACAATTCTCATGCCAAGAACTTTCTTTGCAGCTCCTAAATCCTTCATTACAAAGTGTTCTGACATCTGATTTTTCAGATTATTGATCTCATCAATACTAGCCCATGCAATAAGCATGTCATCCACATACAACAATAAGATAATATAAGAATTGTCAAACTGCCTGACATAGCAGCAGTGATCTGCCTAACATCTGATGTATCCTGCACCGTACATAAAACTGTCAAACTTCTTGTACCACTGTCTAGGAGCTTGCTTCAAGCCATACAAACTTTTTTTCAGTCTGCAAACTGAAACCTTCCTTTCCTTGTACTACAAATCCCTCAGGTTGATGCATGTAGATGTCTTCTTCAAGGTCTCCATGAAGAAAAGCTGTCTTCACATCTAGCTACACAAGAAATAGATCGTCAGTAGCAAATATAGCCAACACTAACCTAATAGTTGTGATCTTTACCACAGGAGAAAAGATTTCAGAGTAATCAATACTCTGCTCCCTTTGAAAGCCTTTTACAACGAGTCTAGCCTTGTACCTCTTACTGCCATCATGCTCAGTTTTCACCCGGTACACCCACTTATTGTTCAATGCCTTCTTCCCTAATGGAAGTTTTGTCAACTCCCATGTCTGATTCTCTAACAAGAAATCCATCTTATCTTTCATGGCCAGCTCCCACTTGCTAGAATGTTCATCTTGCAAAGTTTTCTAATAACTCTGCGGTTCTCCACCATCTGTCAACAGAATATAATTCAAAGTAGGTGAGAAACGCTGTAGAAGACGAATAGTCCTAATTGACCTGCGAACTACAGCTGTAGGAGTGGACGACCTTAGATCTAACTGCGGAATAATAAGAATGGGTTTACTGGACCCACTCTCCCCGTCACTCATATCTCTGTATTGTACTGTGACCTCTGGTAGGTCATCCAATCTCACAAAATTAGACTCCTGAGGAACTTCTTCAGCAACTGTACTAGTCTTATTCTTGTACACAATCTTCTCATTGAAAATCACATTCCTGCTTCTTATAATCTTCTGACCCTGATCATCCCAGAAACGATAGCCAAATGCCTCGTCTCCATAGCTAATGAAATAACATTTCCTTGACTTAGCCTCAAGTTTACTACGAGCATCAGAATCAATAAGAACATAAAAAAAAACAGCCAAACGCTTTAAAGAGAAAAAATTTGACCTCTTTCCCGCTCCAAGCCTCCTCAGGCAATCCACAATCTAACGGAACTGACGGCCCTCTGTTTATAAAGTAGATGGCAGTACTGACTGCATCTGCCCAAAGAGTAGGTGGTAACCCAGTGTGCAGCCTCATGCTTCTAGAGCGCTTATTAATGGTTCTATTCATGCGTTCAACAACTCCATTTTGCTGTGGTGTCCCAGGAATGGTCTTTTCAATTCTGATACTTTGAGTCGCACAGTACTCTTTGAACCCACCATCAATATACTCACCACCATTATCAAACCTCAAGCATTTCAACTTTAAATCTGTCTCTGTTTCAACCATGGCCTTCCAAATTTTGAACACATTAAATACATCAGATTTATGCTTCAAAAAATAAACACATACATTCCTGTTGTGATCATCAATGAACGTGACATAATAACGAAAACCTCCAAGGGATACCACTGGGGAAGGTCCCCACACATCTGTATGCACAAAATTCAATTTTCATGTCTTCAGTATTCTACCACTTTTCAAGAAACTGACCTTCTTTTGTTTCCTCATAAGCAACTCTCACACATATTGAGATCAACTGACTTCAGTTATAGTAAATTGCCTCTAGACAAAAGTTCTTTCATGCACTTGTGACTCATATGGCCAAGTCTGCAATGCCACAAATCTGTTGTGCTATCTACAACGGTAGTAGCAATAGTGTTATCCAAACCAGTAATCATATAGAGTGTACCAGTTTTCTTACCCCTAGCCAGTACCAATGCTCCTTTGGTGACCCTCCAGATGCCATTTGAGAATACCACTGAATGGCCACAATCATCAAGCTGCCCAACAAAAATGAGGTCTTCTTCAACTCAGGAATGTATCTGACCTTCTGTAAGATCCATTTGTTCTTGTTAGGGAGTGCAATGTCAATATCTCTCATCCCCACCACGTTCAAAGGCTCCCCATAGCCAGGTACACCTTCCCAAAATCACCTGTAACATAGTTTTGCATTAACTCCCGATGGGAAGATGTATGGAAAGAAGCCCTTGAATCCAGTACCCAGTCTGCAACTGGGCTATGAACTGCAAGCAATAGTGCATCATGTACTTCTTCAGTTACCACATTAGTACTATTATTCTCGGTCTTCTTGGAGCTTCTGCAGTTTTTTTTTATGAGGCCAGCCTTGTCACAATTCCAACAAATTGTCTGCTGACCAGGCCTTAACTTACTCTTACTCCTTGATTTTGATTAGCCTCTGTTTGAGTTCCTGTTTTCTGCGCTCCCCCGAGAGTCAACATTCAATGCTGAACTCAAACCCGAGGTCTCGCCTGAATCTCTCATGCGCACATCCTCAATCAAAATCAAATCACGAATATCATCATATTGTAATTTTGACTTACTGGCAGAATTACTAACAACCACTCTCATGACTTCCCAACTATTTAGCACTGATGCCAAAAGTATCAGTGCATATATCTCATCATCAAATTCAATTTCAACAGACGACAATTGATTTGTGATAGTATTAAAATCGTTCAGATATTGTGCAACAGACGTATCATCTGCCATCCTCAAATTGAATAACTTTTTCATCAAATGTACCTTGTTATTTGCTGACGGCTTTTCATACATACCTGACAAAGCCGCCAAGAGTTCCGCAGTCGTCTTCTCCTTAATGATGTTGTGAGCAACGACTCTTGACAGGGTTAGCCGAATAACCCCCAAAACCTGTCAATTCAACAGGTTCCAATCAACAACTGACATGCTATCCAGCTTTGTCCCCAATAGTGGAAAATGGAGTTTCTTCCCATAGAGATAATCATCTATCTATATCCTCCAATATCTATAATCCGTGCAATCGAACTTCTCGATCCCTGATGGTTTCACGTCTGTTCCAGCCATCATTTTTCCTCATACCCAAACCTTGGCTCTTGATACCATTTGTTGTGAAAAACGATGACAATAACGTAAAATCAAACACACACAAGAAGCAATCACACACGACACAATAATTTACGTAGTTCGACAAATTGTCTACGTCCACGAGAGCTGTAGATGATTTTATTTCTTGAGGTATCACAATACAATAGTTTGGGAGACTACTATTCACTCACTGTACTGCCACAAGTCAGAACAAAATATATTTATTTGTCATGCGGCAGAAATCCTAATCATTTTAGAATTAGTGATGTTCGCTCTAGCGGCATGTCGAGCGCGCATTGAGCGAACCTGTTTCCCACAATAGCTCGAGCCATGAGTCGAGCGATCTGTCTAGCGGACCTCTCTGACTTCCCTCCGCTCGAGCTGTCTGTCAAGCGGTCTGTCGAGCATACCTCACTGACTTGCCTCCACTCGAGCTGTCTGTCAAGCGGTCTGTCGAGCATACCTCACTGACTTGCCTCCACTCGAGCTGTCTGTCGAGCGGTGTTCGAGCGGACCTCTCTACTTGACTTCGCTCTAGCGGTGGACCAGTTGCCATAATACTCAACAATCGAAGGTAATGGAGATTAAAGCAGCAGTTGACTACACAATGTTGAATAAGAATCATGCAGACCGACCAAGAATTTCATTACATAATCAGCTTGTTGGCACTTAGCTAGATTCTTCAAAATTTCACAAGAACATCTTTCCAGATTTCCACTATGACAAACCGGAATTGGGCGATAGCTAATGTATTCGTCCCATAGAGTTTTGAACTCACTGAAATACTCAGTGACAGACTTTGATGCTTGAGAAATAGAACTAAGTGATTTTTCCAACGAGAAAACTCTAGGTCCATCACTACGAAGATAATGAATCTTGAGTTCCTCCCAAATCTCGAAGGCACTTGTGAAGTAAAGAAGGTTTCCACGAATTTCTTTGGAGATCGAATTCATTGGCCAAGACAAAACTAGGTTGTTTGCCCTAAGACAAGCAGTTCGAAGCATTTGATTCTCAGAAGATGGTTGAGGTAAGCTACCATCAATAAAAGTGATCTTGTTCTTCACCGTAAGTGCAATAGAGATATAACGACTCCATGCTACATAATTCTCTCCAATGAAGATTTCAAAGAGCAACAAAGCACCTAGATTATCAGATGGATGCAAGAAATAAAAGCTTGAAGAATCATTAGAGTGATTGATTCTTGGAATAGAAAAACTCAAAAAATTCGAGATAAGAGGATCAAAATTAGGAATACATTCTACCATAGAAGCAGATAGAGAAATCAAGGTTGTAGCGGAAACTTGATACACGATAATACAATGTAAAATTGATAAGAATAGTGAATTGAAAACAGAGGATTACTTCTTCTCATTAACCAAATGAAAAATGACTTCATTAAAATAAAACTATACAAAGTATCATATTTATACAACTCAAAATGCAATCTAATAAATTATTCTGAGGCTAATTAACTTAACCATCATACTGGATTAGGAATTGATAAAATCCTTGTTTGGCTTCTCGGAATTTCTTTTTCAATTTCTCGTGGTTTTCTATATTCCAACTACGTGATATAGTTTCAGCCATTATTGAAGGACCATGACTACTCTAGCTAGCTGCACTATCGTACGTGTGTTTGGAGTACGTACGTATAGTATACCGGATCGAGGTCAAAGCATAATAATTTTAGGCTTCAGTACGTACTAGCTAGCTAGCTAGATGCCTTTCCAAGGGAACAAAACAAACCACTGGCCAAAAGTTAAAAAGTCGAAAACAAGCTCACATATATTTATATATAATATGCCTGCCAGGAAGGACGATTAAAGGATGAGAGATGACAATTCCATGCATATATATTGAAAAGTTGAAATTTTAGAAAAGAAATAATATATTTATTATCTATTTTTTCATAATGTTGTTGTTATTTTATTATATAATATAATATTAAATAATAAATTTATAAATGAAATATAATAAATAATCTTTAATTATCTAATATTACATCATGATATGATGAAAGGATGATAAAAATTAAAATAATGAGTAGCATTATTTTTTATAAAATCTATGCAGTGTGCAGGATCTAATAATTAAGGAAAAATTATAGACATACAGTATTTTTCACAATATATTTCACAATCATGTTTTAAAATAATAGAAATAATTATAAAATACCATATAAAAGTAATATTATTTTACAAAAATATTCTTATTTTATATCATGTATTGTGAAAGAACAATGCTACATACAGTCCTTATTTGGAGACTGCAATACAAGCCTAACTAAATTTATCTTAAAATTTTTTTAAAATTATAAAAATATCCATTCTAAAATGATGATTTTTATCATTTTATAAAGGGTCTGCATATACAATTCTCAAGTCGAGACTGTAAATAGAATTTTTCATTGTAAAAAATGTTATGAAGAGTGTTGTGTGTATCATTACTCTTTTATTTTTATTTTTATTTTTAAATAATAGTTTCCATCCACCGAAGATGGCTGATCAATGGAGAGAGAACAAAATTGAAAGGAGTTTTTAAGATGGGGGAATGGGGTTGAAGCAAGTGGCAAATTATAAAACAGGGACAGTATTAAGCAAGCAAAAAGAGTACTTGTTCCATGACGCAGACAACAGTTGCATAATTGTCGGAATTCGATGATCAAAGGGCATCCCCTTCTCCCTCGATATCTGCGTGCTTGTTTTTCAGTACTCATCACCCCAGGCTACAGACACTTGAACCGACAATGAATTTATGCTCGCTTCTCTCTCTCTCTCTCTCTCTCTCTCTCTCTCTGTGACTCATCAAATACTGTGCAGCAGCCTGCATGGATCTACCTACGCCTGGAATGGAGGAAGGCTGAGCTTCAACCCAACAAATAAATGACAGTACGTGATTGCTCTCTTCCGTACATGCAAACAGACTGCGTGNCTCTCTCTCTGTGACTCATCAAATACTGTGCAGCAGCCTGCAGCATGCATGGATCTACCTACGCCTGGAATGGAGGAAGGCTGAGCTTCAACCCAACAAATAAATGACAGTACGTGATTGCTCTCTTCCGTACATGCAAACAGACTGCGTGATTGAGCTAACTCTACGAGTTTCATACTAACTTTTTACGATTAGCAAATTTGTTTTTTACTTGGATTAGGGTAATGTTTACATCATTTTGGTTGGTTTTTTTTCGAATGGATCATTATCTTTCTGCCGAGTCCTTTCTATTCTACTTTACATGAAAGAATATATACAAAAGCTAGCTAGCTAGCTAGCTAGGAAAGTCTTCCCAAAACCAAACCAGCTTTAAAAAATATGTTCTCATATTCGTTCCAATTCCAAACTAGATTCCATATTAGAAATCTCATCCCAATTCTAGTCACACACTTGTATAGCTTGGAAACCTAAATCCGCCCTGAAGTTCTAAAATATGCTGTAGAACCAGTACTTGTATATAATGATGTTTGCTGTATTGTGAGACAAAGTGAACAATAATATTACCGATCGATCATTTGATTTACCTTAACTTCTATTCGACATTGTGCATAGGGAATACCCATCTCAGTCGATTACCATATATATATGATATATATGTATTATACTGATACTAGCTAGCTAGAAGGGGTTAAGATGCGATCATCGGCAATGATGATATATATGTGTGCGCGTGTGTGTAAATTAGGACTCTTATAAGAAACGTCAAGAATTTTTAAGGCAATTACGTGCATATATAGGACTCGTATTTTAGTAATTAATTATCCTAGATTCCTACGGATGTATGGGAACTAAAAGGGCAAATGTATCCAATTATAAGGTTTATCAAATATCAACTTGAACTCAAACAAAACTCAAAATTAACTTTCTAATTAAGGCCCCATTTGGAAGTCCAACTAAACTGAGATCAACTCGGTTCAGTTTAATTTTAAGTTGATTCTAACATCCAAACACTTAACTCTCAAATCACTAAACTCATCTCAATTTAAAACCTCTTTACACATGGGATCCATAATTTTTGTCAACTCAACACCTATTTATACTCGGGACTCACAATCTTTTTTAACTTCTCATAAATACATATGAACTCATCATAACATCCAAACATATCTAAACTCATCTTAGGTGGGCCCTACAAAACTTATTCCACCATCTCAACTTATTACTATTCATAAATAACTCAACTCAAGCTTCAGCTCAACATTCAAACAGGGCCTAAATGTTTCAAAGTTCAAACTATGATCCTGGGGTTGTTATAGGGTGGAAAACGCATCGAACCCGCGCCCCCACTAACGTCCTTTCTCCGAAAAAGAAAATCCATCCACTAGGGTATATATGTCAGAGTTTTGCTACTCATCTTCCCACACACTACACTTTTTTATTTTTTTATTTTGTTTTTTGTTTTGTTTTTCCTAAATTAATTGAGTTATTCTGCTCATCATCCATATACCATACATTTGGTAAGAGAAAATAATTAAAAAATAAAAATAAAAAATTATGTGCGGTGTGTGATACTATGAGGATGATAAGTATAATTTTTCTATATATCATATCAAACCAATGATGAATTATATATATATATATATATATACGCACATATATACATAACTATATCAAAAGATTAATTAGCTAGTGGACACAATTTAATTTATGAGAAATGCTTTAACTACAAAGAGATCCTACAAAAATAAACTTATAAATTAATTGACATGGTTTGATCTAGTATGTTAGATTGTAAAGTTATTTTTATTATAAAATAGATCTAACATATTATGTGAAGTTATGTCAATTTATAAGTTTGCCATTGTGAGATCTTTTTGTGACTGTAGCTCTTTTCTTATTTATTTATTCAATATAACTTTCAATGAAAGGAAAGCATGCATGTACAGTAATCTTGAATAATTAATTCTCATTGAAGGCCTGACACACTTTTGGCAATATATCGGTTAATTACTAGTTACTAATATGATAACATCAAAGATCAGTTATATATATAAATATATATATATATACTTTTGATTGTGTATATATAATATTTAAAATTCGAGTATACATTAATGCAATAATTATATATACTTGTGTGATTGTCTCAGTTTTGCTTCAAATTAAGGAGTATTAATTGCCCTCATTTTAGCTTAATATTCACATATATTCATGATATGCTTCGACTAAAGTAGTTGAAACGAAAATGATCTCCTTTTGTATTAAAATGAGTTCTTTCTCGTTGTAAATTGTCTTTCTTTTTTTGTTTTTTTTACGACTAACTCGTCATGTATACTCTTTCTTCTTGATGATTATAGCCTTTTTCCTGTAGCAAATACGAAATGAATGGATATATTGTACTCGTTCAAGAATGATTTTCAGATCGTCGTTGCATGATCAGGTACCACCAATTACAAAATAAAAAAGGAAAGCTAGCTAGAAAAAAGACATTAATACGATCGAATATCTGTACGTACCCAGAATCTAAGGGCCGCTGTCTATGGTTTTTTCAATGACAGAAAAATCCAATAAAAAACAGCCTAATAATTAGCAATTTCCTAGCAAACAAAATCTTGGAACCATGCACCACAGTTTTGTAAGTAACTGTTGTTAATATCCTGATGATCCATATATATATATATATATATATATCCTTCTTCAACTATTGTGAGCATCTACATACATGGCATGCAGCTAGCTGTCACAACATGATGATCATCAACTGGGAAACTGTTTTTTTTCATTTTATTTTACGGTCTCGATCGGAATAATCACATCTTCATATGATCATGTGATTATTCCTTGTCCTGTGAACAAGAAGAACATCTAGATCCCCGAAATTCGTCTCCTATACCCAATAACAATTGATTTCTCCACGGTATTTTCCATTGGAGAACCATTTGAAAACGTACAACGTCCTCATGTACTAAATCTATTTATATATATATATACATATGTATGTATATTTATATATATAGATCTCACATTGTAAAACGCAGTTCATATATAATAATTTGATTTTAGTATGAGTACGAACTGACAATATGCGTGCACTGCCAAACTAATAGAATCATTTTTTCCACTAATTGTTTTCAGCATTTTGTCTCTCCATAAATATATATATAAATTATATATATTTATATAATATCCAATACCTAATATCGGAGAACGACTTTAAATATATAAGACGGCAATTAACTATATATTCACATCCAATATTGAACTAGAAGTGCATGCAAACACTATAAAAGGAGCAGCTAGCTAGCTTCCCCCCACCACGCCCCCCCCCCCCCCCCGAAAAGTCTACGGTGCATGGGGGGGTAAAAATGAAAGCTACAAAAATCAAGTTGCTGTGTAATAACAGATAATTTAATTAAGGTGACAGGCATGAATATATATATATATATGTATATATGTATGAATGTGGTTACAAAGATGGCTGGGGTGGCCAGAATTAAAACAAAATATAGAAAGCATATATGGAGTTTTGATATTCATTGTTATTCTGAACCGATAATATTAATAGTATATATTTCGTTGAGTTGGACTCCTGCATGTAGCTAGCTAGCATGCAGAAAGTGGACTAGTGGAAATTCTGTTCTTCATTTCTTTTCTTCCAGCTGCTTTTGCAGAAAAAAGTGCTGGATGAGTCGTCCCTTCATCGCATACTATTTATGCAAACTATATATATTATTTGTCTGAAACTTTGAAAAACTTGATAGCATTATTAACTAATTAAATATTAGGATTGGAAGTTGGAAGACAATAATTTTCTGTGTCGTTTAAAATGTCAGGATTATCAATTGATCTTCCATGCATCCAAGTTGTAAATGATGCATGTTCACTGTTTTAATTTATTAATTTATTTTTTCCTAGGATTCACCTTTCAAATTTCAAAGACAATAACACATTATACACAGAGATAAGGAATGTTTTTATCAAAAAGTTAGCAAGCTAGTATAATAAAAGTAATAAAATAAAAAGGAAGATCGATGTTTTGGGTCATGTTGAACCCAAATTAGAAAAGGAATGCTATATTTTTTCTGCTATCGGAAAAAGAGTGACTTGCATGATTGCAGAATCTGCCTCCCATTGTTGTGTGGTCACTCACATGGATTTCCCTGCTGATTTCTGCAGTCCTGCTCTCTCTCTCTCTCTCTAGCATACAGACAAACAAACAAAGACACCCTGTGTCTTCCTAAGAGTCCTATGTCATTATGACCAAATGAATAACGATGATCTTTGTAAACGTGCGTTTTTGACCGATCGAGGAAGGAATCATCACTAGAATTCACGAGTCACAAGCGCGTAGGGTTGTGTGACATTTTTAACAGTTAGTTATCAATCATAAGCTGTTTAATTTGTACCCAAAACTTGTATTGGCATAATTTTTGTGCACATATGGAAAATAAAATGCAATATATTCATCTTCGCACAGCTTTTTTCTAGCCACGAATGCGTGCTTTACACGCTCACATTTGGACACAACACAGACTCATTGTCTTCTTATGATTATATAATAGGAACAAAGGCGAATCACTCTTTCTCTCACTCACGCACACAAACCCCTTATGCAACTTGGTGGGTAAAATATATGTGGCTGGTGCAATTGGGTCTTTAATTGGCGTATATATTATTAGACTAGGTTAAGGTCTTTGAAGTGAAAGGCGATCATCAAGCTTCACAGCAGAGAGGACCAAAAGTTTCTCTGGTTTTCTCCCAGATATCCGTTGTTATTTGGGATTTAATGGGTTAAAACACTTCTAGCTAGCTAGCTTAATTATCAGTACTCTGTCTGATCACTTTCTGTTCACGAGTTTTGAAAAACCCTCTCGGTTTATTTCTTTTTAATATCAGCACTTGTATCTGTGTGCTAGCTAGTACTGTAGAATTAATGGCTTTGGAGGCTGTGGTGTTCAAACAGGACTCGTTAAATTATGGCTGCAGTGATACTTCTGTATTAGGAGGCGGTCAACCTTGTGGCTCCTACTATTTTAGTCTTGATCAAGACGAGAAAGTCTGCTTTGAAACACTCTGCAATAATTTAGAGCAAGGATATATCAATGAAAACCTGCTGCAGGAATCTTCATCACCTTCTAATTCTGTGGTGCAAGGTCATGTGAAGGAGCGAGACACCAACAGTACTTCCACCCCGGAGAATCGCCCCAGGGATGGATTGTTGGCCCAAAGACAGCTTTATTCAGTGGAAGTTGCTCCGGCAGCGACAATGGGCAGGAGAAAAAGACGGCGCACCAGAAGCGCCAAGAACGAGGAAGAATTGGAGAATCAGAGAATGACCCACATTGCTGTTGAACGCAATAGGAGAAGGCAAATGAACGACTATCTCTCCGTGCTTAGGTCTATGATGCCTGCTTCTCATGTTCAAAGGGTATATATAATTACTTCCATCTAATATTCAAGTAACTAATATTTAGGTTAGCGCATGATCTGAACTTCTAGCTTTTCTCCTTTTCTTTTTATCAATAATCGTGTTGTTTTTGGTGTTTAAAGATCGAGAAAAAAATTATTAATTCGAAAAAAAAAAAAACTCAAGAAAAACGTTCGTCTTTAATCATGAGTCCCTACATGATCATTTGAGCAGGGAGACCAAGCATCAATCATCGGGGGAGCCCTTAATTTTGTGAAGGAGCTTGAGCAGCTCCTCCAGTCCCTGCAAGCCCAGAAGAGAATCAAGCAACGGCCGGAAAGCAGTACTAATTTGTCCTCACTCTTCTCCGATTTCTTTACTTTCCCTCAGTACTCGACCTGTTGCAGTACTGAATCCAGTGAGTCATTAATGGGCGAGAAGAGGTCAGCCATTGCAGACATTGAAGTGACAATGGTTGAACGCCATGCCAATATCAAAGTTCTGTCAAGAAAATATCCAAAACAGCTCTTGAAAATGGTGTCTCAGTTGCACTCCATGCACCTTGTCGTTCTTCACCTTAACGTCACAACCGTTGAAAATATGGTTCTCTCCTCTTTCAGCGTCAAGGTCAGTTGATCAAACCAGAAAAAGGAAAACAAACAAAAAGAACAGAAGAGTTATCGAACTTGAATTCCTCTATATTAATTTTGTTGAAAATCTAAAAATCAGCTTGATTTGACACAGGTTGAAGATGATTCTCAGCTAACCTCAGTGAATGAGATTGCAGCTGCTGTGCATGAGATGGTGGGCAGGATTGAAGTGGAGGCTCAATTTACATGAATAAATCTACCCTCTTTATGTAATTGGCAAAAGTGATTTCTGCCTCATGTAATTGGATAATTAGGGTAGGACTAAAGTTAAATCTAAGCGTTTAAGATTTTGTAGGAATTATGTGAATCATATAATGGCCTAAAATCTGAGCAAATTTGTTGCCTCTGGCTGTGAGAACTAGACCATCTTTGTGTAAGCAACATTCAAGTGCTGCTCTATATGACACTTTGTGAAATAATTAATTTAGGTAGCGTATTGGCCGAGCCTTATCATGCTGTTAAATTAATGACTCTATCTCTTGGCAATTTATGTTGTTCTCTGCTAGTTTGATTGGTCTCGAAGGACGCATGCACTCGCTAGACAACTACTCGCCCATCGATGCATCAGCGTGGGTGAGCTCTTGATAGAGAAAAGGACTAAAAACTACAATATTATTGGCATCCTTTCCCACACTCAAACAAGAGATGAGTGAAGGAAGTATTTCCTGATTTGAGAGACCCCTCATGAGCTCAGAGCTTGCCAGTCAAGCTGTAGTAGTACTGATCTATCATGACATAGATGAAAGTAATCTTTATGATCAGAAGACGTACGAAAAAACATGCATGATTCTTACCCACACTTATTATAGGGAAGAATGATGATCATAAAGCCCCCACCCGGCCTCCTCCTTTTCTAATCACTATGACCCATGCAATTTCAATTGGCAGACCAACACCGTTTCATTTTTCAGTCTTTATACTTATAAGATGAAAACTGCAGGGGTGATGCTTTATGGTAATTTTGGATTTGTGAAGAAAAAGCTCAACATCTTTTACTTTTTTAGAACTAAGTAGACTTGCAAACACATGAAGTACTCCAATGTAGGTTAGCTTGTACTGTATTCTGCTGGAACTTCTCGTCATGATGAAGTAAACAAATTACATTGTTAGGATTTTCTAAAATTTTGGAGCTTGGGGGTGGTTCCACACCTGCATAAAAGAATGTGAAACAAGGAAGAGCCATAAGTCAAAAAACAAAAAATTCATTACACCACATAATAAGTAAAGAAAATGATTCATTTTCACAACCTCACTACAAGAAAATTAAATGGGTATTTGTGACTATTCATTTGCAACAAAAATGACTATTAACGATAAAAACAGATTCATTTTAACTGAAAATAAATAGTTGTAAATAAGTAATTTTCTTGTAGTACCTACTACATAAGTCTACTAACTTCCTCGTGATGAGGAATTAATTAGGGAATATTGAATTAGCACTTATAAGCATGAGACCCAAGTGATCTCGTGTATATATGAGAAGGAATTAAGCGACAAACAATTAATATTACCAGGTTCTACAATGGTTCTGCAGAATGAAGGTTTCAATATAAAAATACAGGACATATATTGTCATTGCTGTCTTTATAAAAGTCCAAGACCAACCCTGAAAAAGCAACAATCAAGGAGATTCGGTTTTTCACAAGAAGTCCGAATCAAGTACAAGGAAGAGCTATAAAGTTCAAAGTAAATCTATAAAGGCGTAAAAAGCCATGCCTATTGGGTGAAGTACAAGGCACGAATGCCATGAACAGGCCTCGGAAGATTTAAAGCTTTTCTTGAGTTTCAAAAGAAACATATATATATATATATATTATATTATATGGTGTAGATATCACCTGCCACCAAAACACTTGGTATAGATATCAATAATGGATGGAAGGAAAATGTGATATGTTGTGATCCGAACTTCAAGAAGCGAATGAGTACTATATATAATAGTAATTGAATATATAATTCTCTGAGACCACTTATTGATCAAGTGCAACGTACCTCAAGGCTCAAATATTTGGTTATTACTTCACTTGAAAGATTTTCATTTAGATAGCAAGATTGTCTTATCTCATCTCACCCCAATATCTTAACACTACAAATACAAAATCTTTTCAATTTCAAATATTTAAATTTTTCATTTAATCATTACCTAATTATTATAACTTTTCCAAACTTACAAACAAAACACAGAAAACAATTTATTTTTTCAAATCCAAAAAAAAATTATATAAAAAAATTATATATATTCTAACATTATTTTAATTTTATAATTTCTTTTTATTTAATTTTTTCTCTCTCATTTCTCAAAATCTTATAAAACATCTTAACTCAAACAATTTTACTATTATTCACAAACTATTTCATTACTATTCTTAAATTTCTATTTTTATTTTATCTCATCTATATTTAAACAATGTCTTAGTTGTTAAAATTATGTAATGCAAAACTGCCTAACATTGATTTTCCTCGATCTTTGGTCCAGCTAGCACTGCGAAAAAGCACTTTAATTTATTTTTTAATTCAATCACTTGTACCCAAAAAGAAGTTGGTTTGGGACCTTTAACTTGTATCATATGTGCCTTAATTAGTCATATATGTAAAATAAAGTCTTGGGTGTTGATGTAAAAACAATACGTTGGCATATTCTTATAGAAAAACTTAGACCAAGGTCAAACAATTCAAGAGAAATCAACACTCAAATGCTTACTTAAATGTGTTAAGTAGAATCTAGATTGCAATCGGAACTAAAAATATAAATTAGATAGTAAATGCACACGCAAGACTATCAATAAGATGAACCTAGCTAGTTATAGTAAAAACACAATAATTTTTTTATCACAACATGATTGGATTAAAAAGATCTTGGTGGGGTTAGAAAGTGACTCAAATAACTATATACTACAAATTCATGTTTCAAAAAGAATCTTCAAATCTCAAAGTCTACTAATTCAAAAAAAACTTAGTATAAACTTGACTGAAAAATTGGACAGAAAGTTCGCTTAATATTCGGTCGACATTTGCTCAAAAGAATATGGCCTGGAAACACATTTTTCTTGGATTTGGAGTCTCTATGTGAACTAAAGAAACTCTAAATATCTATGGATAATTATGTACGACTTCTTAGATTGAGAGAGAGGCAACAATAGCTCCTATACTCATGTCTTCGTTGAGAGAAAACCCTATTGAATCATCTTGAGCCAATGAGCCCTCAAGATACTCTCCTCGATTATTTCCCTCCTACTAAATGAAAAAGAAGAAGTTTATAGCCATTAATGGAGATCCAGTTATTTTTTTCGTCAATGTGGTTCATATAGGAAAAAAAAAAAAAAAACACCAAAGGTTTTGGAACCACTACATGATGAATAGGAGACAAAGAGGTCATTTATCGGGATTGCAAGTTGAGTCTTCATGTGGAAGTATAACGGTTTTGCGTAAGAATAATTTGTAACAAAAGATTTTTTGTAGTGGAAATCTTTGGATTGGCTAGCCCAGAGTGACTTTAGGTTCTAAAGAGATTCTTCAAATAATTTTCCACTTCATTACCAAAATTTATGTGTTGATTGTTTAACTGTTTAATTTCATAGATTTTGGTTTTTAGATCTATGATTGCCCACGTACATATATATTGGTCTTAATTAACTTTCACTGAGCGTAACTTCTCATTGTCCAACGACCCCACCTAAGCCTCCAAAGTTTACATACTATAATCTGGCAATTTTGTTATTGATGAGACATCCAATTTTTAACAATACTCTAATTTTGTTGTATTTCTCATTTATGGCATTTTAATGTCCATATATACATGTACTTAAAATCAAGGTTTCCCCATTTTTTAGGAGGGGAATACAATAAAATCCTCCATAAATGTAAAGATTATGGTATCAAAACAAAGATAGTAGTACATAAAAGTAGGAATGAATCTCCATAATAGACAACAAATGGATAGTTAAAGATTTATAAATTTCATAATCTAGAGTTTTCGAGATATACTAGAGATCCAAAAAAATTTATTCTTGCATGAATGAAAAATGTATAATAAGTTAGAGGCAAATTTGCAACAAAGAGCAGAGACCACACAATGACATACTGAAGTTGCAATTATGTCAACGGTGTACTATGACTATTTGCAGACACTTTAATTACCTTGCAATGGAGGAACTAGGAGAAGAGTTTATATTAGGAGTGGGCGACGGGTCCCCACCACCCNAAATGGCGTTGTTTCAGTATAGGATTAATGAAACTAGGTTCTAATCCATCTGAGTCGAGTTGAGCTTTTAGGTTATCAAGTTGAGTTGGACTCAAATAACTCGAGTTCGAGTTTGAGCTCAAGCTAAGAGCTCACTGAGTTGAGCTGAGTTCAAGCTGATCAAACATGAGCTCTAGTAGAGTCGAATTATTTATCGATCTTTGTTTGTACTCTTTAATGAGCTTGAGCCAAGCCGAGCCGAGTCAAGTTATTACTCGAGTTTTGTTTGTACTTATATATATATATACATTTTTAATGAATTGAATAATTAAAAATACCAAATTACAAAAAAAAATATTAAATCTAATGAAATTTTTACAATTAATATATAAACCTTATATTGAACTATAAAATTAGAACATCTTTATGAATATATTTCTCATATGGTTATACATTGTAGTATATAATGAAACTACCAAGTCCTATATACTAGCTATTGCACATTATAAAATATATATTATAATTAATCACTTAAGTACTTAGTTAACTAACATATAATTATGAATTATATTCAATATATAGGTATAAATGACTAGGCATAAGTAATTGGGTTACATACTACATATTTAATTATAAAGGTAACTATACTTATGTTATTAAATTTAATATGTATAGAAACAAACATGTCTCTGTGTGTGTGTATGTGTAAGAATACTAATATATAAAATAAATTATATATATTCAATGATTTATGGACAAGCTCTAATCAAGTTGAGCTAACGAGCCGTGTCGGACATGAACGAGCAAGCCTTAACCGAGTTAAGTCACGTTTAATCGAGTATGTGTCATTTACTAATTGAGCATGTTTCTACTTTTACGATCGAGCCTTTTTTTTTACAAATAGAGCTCGGTTTGAGTTTAGTCGAGTGAGTATCAGGTGAGCAATCGTATAGACTGGTTCTTTACAGCCCTAAATGAAACCCTTCCCATCCCCTTTTGTCTCTATTCCTAATTTCCTCATCACTCTCAGCCCTCTTTATCTCAAACTCTCAGATCCTATAACTCTCGCCTTCGCCTCTCTTTCTTAACTTAGCCACCATTGCCGTCTCGATGAACAATTAGCACCGTCGCCGAGGCCTAAAACTCATTCTCCCTCCATCTCTGTAAGTATCAATCCAAAAGTTCTTTTTTGCAATGGATTATGGAGGATGAGATTTTTCATTGGATTTGGAAGATGGGATTGTGTTTTGGATGATCTGGAGGATGGGATTGATTGGTGTTTGTAACTTTGTATGTTGATTGGGATTGATTAGGGTTTCAATTCGAAACCCTAAATTAGTTTAGGGGTTTGGATTAAACTCCTAAATAATTTTAGAGTATCAAACCTTTCGAATTGAAACCCTAACATAAATTAGGAGTTCGGATCGAGCCCCTAAATATATCATTTTCAATCAGAAACTCTAATTTATATTAAGATTTTTTATTGAAACCCTAAACTAGGTTAAGGGCTCATTATGAAACCCCTAACTTAATTTATTTAGGGGTTTCACTTTTGAAACCCCAAAACAGTTTGTGTGATTTGAGTTTGTGTTTGTGTGATTTGTTTGGTTTCAATTGTTATGTGATTTTTGTATCATGTCATGTATTTGTGAGTTTGTAACTCCATGGATAGTGGGTCAAGTCCGAATACTAGTACTAGTGCTAGCTCCTCTACCCCTACACCTACCCTTACTCTTACACCCATGGGCCCACCAAAGAAAAAAACTTATTTACATTGTGTCAGAACACTTTACGAAATTAGAGAGTGTTGACCTCAATAACGTACAAGTAAAGTGTAACCATTGTGGTAAAGTTTATGAATGTCACTATAAATGACATGGTACATCCCAATTGAAAGTCCATTTAGAAGAACGGTGCAAAAAGAGTTCGATAAGATTTTCTTTAGTTGAAAAGAGTCAATCTAGATTGGAGATTGGACTTAAGAAAATGGTAGATGGAAGTATTGGAAAAAGTACATTAAATGGATTTATGAAGTATCATGGTCTAGAGGGGTAGAGGAGTCATTTAGCTCGTTGTTCGCAATAGTTGAGCTACCATTTCGATTTGTGAAGGGTGAACAAGCATATTCTAGGTCCTTGAAACTTATGTTTAACATTTCATTCTCACCACACAGTTTAAAGGATATTGTTAAATTATATGGTGTACAAAAAGATTTATTAAGAAACCATTTGGCAGGTCAAAATGTTTGTCTCACTACTAATATATGAATATCAGTCCAAGACTTGAACTTCATGTCTTTGACTACCCATTTTATAGATTATGATTGGCAATTACACAAAAAGATTTTTAGATTTCGTTTAATTGCCAATCACAAATGTAAGACTATTGGAAAGGTGTTGAAGGTCTCAATAAATGAGTGGGGTTTGGAGGGGGTTGTGTCAATAACTGTTGACAATGCCTTATCTAATGATACCGCACTTAAGTTTCTTAAGAATGAGGTTAGAGAGGACAATTTGTCAACTTTGGATGGTGAGTTTTTGCATGTTCGATGTGATGCATATATCCTAAATCTTATTGTCACCGATAGTTTAAAAAATGTTCATGAGTCAGTTGCAAGAGTAAACAGTGTGGTGAGATTCGTGAGATCTTCACCTGCTAGGCTTGAGAAGTTCGAGATGTTTATTCGTGTTGTGGACATACAATGCAAGAAGATGTTGTCTTGATGTTCTTACAAGATAAAACTCAACCTTCTTGATGTTGGAAACGGTCTTGCAGGACAGATTGGCCTTTGATGCCATGGGTGACAAAGACATACAATATGTTTACCACTTTTAGGACAATGGGAAGTTTTGTAGAATGTTTTAAGTTTTTCTATGAGGTGCCATGCACATCTTTGGGGCTTTGTATGTTACATTCAATAAATACTGTTAGTAAGTTTTTCAGGTGAAAGAACAATTAGATGAAATGTATGAGAGTGGTTATGCTACTTTACAGATTATGGCAATAAGCATGAGGCTCAAGTATGAGAAGTGTTGGGGAGATGTGAGTATGATCAACATTTTCCTATATGTGGCTATTGCTCTTGACTCGTGGTATAAAATTGATGGCATGGCGTTTGACTTGGAAAGCAATAACGGGAAAGCATGGGCGGATAATCAACTTGTGGCATGTGTTGAAAATACCCTCAGTAGATTGTATGATGAGTTCGCTGCATTCAGGGATGTTAATATAACGGTTCCACCATCTACCACATTGCCTCCTTCCTAAGTCGATAGGCCGAAGAAGCATAGGTGGGGTAAAAGGTATGGTGAGTTTCTCGAGTTTCGTAAGATTTCGGATGGTCAATTGGACTTGGATAGATACTTGCTGGTGGACATACAGCCATATACGGCATAGTTTGATATCTTAGCTTAAGTATCACATCCTTAGGGAGATAGCCGGCAATCTTTGGCCATCCCTATTTTACTGTAGTTTCAAAGTCTGTCTTTAGCACCAAGGGGCATATTGGATCTATTTCAAAACTGATTGTCTCCAAGAACTGTGTAGCCTTTGATTTGCACTCAAAATTAGATCAAATGGAAGCCAATTTTTGTTCTGGAGGTGGTAGACTTTGCGGGGGCCTACGAGGGGGATAATGTTTGTTAGCTTAGAGGCAGTAATTGCTCTTAATTCATTATTTTATTTTTGCTTATATTAAATTGTTTTATATTTAATTGACAAACTAAATTTCAAATTCAATTGTTGTAGGGACAACTCCAGGAAAGGAAGCTCCATCTCAATCTACGTTGGCCGCAAGTTGACTTTGATACACCACCATTGTCATTGGTTTGTTAACTTTGTTAGTTAATTATTTGAAGTTTTTTACTCATGTATATAATATATTATTTCATAATCTTATATTTTTCATCACTTACCACTTGGAGTGACCATCTCATCTTGCTACAAGCCTATGTTCATGTTGTTACTTTTGTTTAATTTTTTTAAAGATGTATTTCAATTCTTGAAACATTGTTATTCATATTCTCATTTTTTTTAGGTTTTATAATGTCACTTACCACTTGGAGTAACCATATCATTTTGTTACAAGCTTATGTTCACCACTGTTACTTTTGTCTACTTTTTTTTCTTTAAATGTTTTCAATGATTGAAACATTGTTATTCGTTCAATGTATTTGATAATTTATAATATCTTTATATTAATTTGTAATAGTTTTAGCTTAGAAATATTAGTTAGAACTAAGAACTTAGCAACTTTATTAGTGATCATTTAATTTTATGTTTTATGCATTTAATTTTAATTTTAATTTTAATTTTAATTTTAATTTTTGATTTTATGTATTTAATTAATATTCAAATAATTTTATGTTAAATTAGGCTTAAAAATGGATTAAAGCCTTATGCCCATTGAGGCTTGATGGTCTAGGAAGCAAATCCGCCCCTTGGCATCCAAATGGGGGGCCCCGCCCACGAGGGGCAAGCCTGGGGATTGGGGGCCCAAACTGGCCTCCTCCCCCCTAGTCTAGAGGTACCTCTAGTTTATATGCAATGAAAATTGAGTTTTTGTGACAGATACAAAACCACCACAAAAGATTGTTTTCTTAAAACCATCTATAATGTAACCATTGGAGCACGAGGCGTATCCATATTTCCTTATAAACCTCCTTGCAATCCTTCATAATGGAAGCATTTTGTAACACCTCGTTCCCCACGATTAAAAGATATGTAATTTTTTTAGAAAATTGTGGGAGTAGCAGTGTAACTGCTGAACCTGACTTTTAAATATTTTTTTTTTCTAAAGGAAATGCCAAGTACAAAGATTCCTTATAATAAATAGAATCTTTCTGTATTAAAATACTGAGATCATAAATGAGAGTGTGCAGAAGAATTTATTAAAATTTCTCAAAATTTGTGCCATAAAAATCATAACTTAAACTCTATGTTCATGATTTAGGCTACTGTCACGCCTCCTTGGACAAAGTCCCGTCCTGTAGCTCTACCATCATAAATATTCTGACCTGCGGTGGTTTAAAAATATAAAACAAACTAAAATGAGTCAATGACTCAGTAAGAAACTCATCATAACGTAAACATACTTAACATAAGATTTTTCATAAAATATTTCATATTAAGAATTAAAAGCATGATCATTTATACGTATGCTTATGACATGCATAACTTGTCTAGTTGATCTGAATTTTCTAACCGTTCTGATTGGCCAACACACTTAACCATGTGTGCAAGGTTGTGCACCAGTCTCACATCTTGTGGCCACAAGGGAAACCGCTGATCTAATCTGATAATAATACTATGGTGGACCACGCTTGAGTTCATAGTTTGCACATCCACCCTAACTGCATTGGTATCATGCATCTGAATGGTCATTTGATTAACTGTTCTGAACAAATTTTACACTTGATCTTATGAAAGCTTACGTGTTTTATGCAACGTGAGATGCATAATACATATAATAACTAGCTAACGTATGTTAATTCTAATTTATGATCAAGCTACTTATCTTGTAGCACTAATTCGATAATTTCGAGTGTGGCCGATTTCCTTTCATGATCAGCACTAGCTAGACAGAGAAGTAGATTAACCAAGAGCTTGAGAAAAAAAACGTGAGAGAGAAAGCGAGAAAACGTGAGAGGAATGAGGCAGTCGGCTATTGGCATGATAGACGTGGGATACACACAGTGTTAGACTGGGTATCTTGTGTTCAGTTGCTGCACTTACGGAGGTTTATGGTTTTTCTAAATAAGACACGAAATGGAAGATATTTATAGAGAGATTTAGGAGACTAGGGTGCCCACGAGTTCAAATTCGAATTGGACTCGATCACAATCATTCAAGAATAGAGTTTGAAATTAAAAATATGATCTAGTAGTTCATTCAATATAGGATTGTTAGTGATTGAAACTACGTAGGGGACTTCAGTTAATAATGATTTTTAAATTAAAATAAATTTTTAATGGTCGATCTTTAAATTCTAAAAATAGTCTAACTCCTTCAATAAATAATAAATGGGATTTAACCTAGTTATTGAGCCTAATTAAAACTCCTAATTAACCTCAATAATTTATCACTTATGCACTTATCCAATATGGCCCATTAAATATAATTTAATTTAGGCCCAATAAAAATTATCAATATTCCAACCTTAGAATTAGTAGGTCGGGTTGTTACACATTTAAACCTATTTTGAATTGTATGTAATGTAAGCTTTCTCCATATTTCCTTATAAGCGCACTGCTTTGACCGACTTTCCTCATATTTACGCTGATAAACGATCCTTAGAATCATCATAATATAAGTACTAGAACACAAGCTTTCTCCATAATTATTCGTATTAGATTTTGCCATCCCTAATCACATCAATTGATATAACGTATTTTAATTGACTTCTCATATAAGTGATCATGTCCTGCAGCAAGTACTGATGTCTGGCTAGAAGGAACCAGTCCAGTGAGCAAATGGCTGTGTTCAACAGTTAATTTTCAAGAGTTATGGCAGAAGTTCATCAAAAGATTGAAGAAGGAAGACCTAAATCTGGTTGCTGTTATTTTGAGGAAGATATGGGATAGAAGAAACGCTTTTATTTTTATAAATAAGTTTGGTTGTCCAAAGAAAATTATGACAGCAGCAGCTACAACTCTAGAAGAATTCATGCATGCTCAGGATCTGCCAAGTGAAAGGGAAGCTAACTCATAGGTTGCAAGAAACAGTGCCAAGTGGTTTAAACCTGATTTGGATTGTGATGAAGACAAATTGGAGCAGCAGTGGACAATAAAAATAGAAAAGTGGGCATTGGGATCATTGTAAGAAATTCTGAAGGAGATCCTATGCTTTCTCTATGTTTGAGATACAACTTTCTTACGAATGCTGATGCTGCTGAAGCTTATTCTCTAAGAAGGGCTAGGGAGTTATGCACTGAGATGGGCTTCTCCCGGGTTGTTTTTGAGGGGGATGCTAAGAACATCATTCAAGCTACTAATGGAGTTGAAGAGGACTGGACCAAACATGGACAGATTATTGAAGATAACAGATGTATGCTTCATGGAAATTAATCCTGGTTGGAATGTGAGTTTTGTTTATAGGGAAGCAAATGCAGTAGCTCATGGTTTAGCAAAATTTGCTTTATCATGTGAAAATGAGAGAATTTGGACGGAAGATGTTCCACCATCGATTATGAGTCTAACTTTGACAGATAAAGTTTGTAATGGTTGATAATCAATGAAGTGCTATATCCTGATTCAAAAAAAAAAAAAAACATAGAAAAGAACCACAAATTATGCCACATTAACCGATGATTGATATTTATAGATTCATGATAAAATAAAGCATTGCACTAGACTAGATAGAGAATAAAAGGGTACCCATACCCAAAGAGAAGTGTTTTAAAAGCTGTTTCTGAAAAAGCAGAATAATGCAAAGCTGGTGTGTGAATCACATCTCAGCAATCAACAAACAGTTAGAGAGTATTACAAGGACAAATTAAGGTACACTAGTTGTCTGCCTAGGCAGCTTGCTCGAGATAAGCATTTCATTAGCAATCTAAATTGAATTACAAAACATCTGTTCCAGAAAACTGAAAGGGAAGAACAGTTGGTATCAACCAAAACAGCATCGAGGTAGACTACCAAAATTTTAAGAACACTACAAAAATTACATCAATTAGACCAAAAATATGAGAAGAAAAAAAAAACAAGCTATTCCATCCCCTTTTCCCCTTGGAAGGACCAAAGAAACACCCTTTCCTCGCAACAGGGAGTTGCTTCATCAACAAACACCCTTTCCGGCCAAAACTTGAATCCTCGATGCCTTTCAAAATTAATACCTAAGAGCCTGAGTCTGAAGGTTTTGGTTGTCTTCTAATAGACGGTCATATTCAAGAAGTAGATCTGCCGCTTGTTTTTGAAGGGCTGCAACATGGCTTTCGGCAATTTCAACCCTCTTATCTTTATTTTGAGATTCTAGCTTCTGCTTTTTCAAATTCTCTGATAGAGTTGCAATTTCTTCTTGCAGCAGCTTTATCTCCTTTGAAGATTTCTCTTCATTTTCTTTGAGCTGCATCTTTTCTTTTTGAAGCCTTTCAACTTCCCCTTTTGAAGCTCCCACAGTACTCCTCAACGCACTAAGCTTTTGGAGATAATGGTGTACACGGTCAATTATGAATCCAAGAAAAAGGGTAAAACCTGCAAATTAAGTAAAGGCTTTCAGAAACACAGGTGTGACAGATCTTAAAGGAAACTAAAGAAGACCATTTAATTAGCAGCTGCTTCAGATATTACTAGTCTTTCAGCAATCACAATGCATCACATCACCATAAGAGAAGCAATGCTTAATACTTGAAGGAAAAGTACAATTAACTTAAATGCTCACTGCACTTTGGAAAACTAAGAACAACGTGCTTCAAAACATGATCACACTGAAATTGTTGAGCATACAACACCGGAGAAACTTGAATTGGAGAATAGCAGAACAGTGGCTTCTAACCACAATTCATTACGTTTAAGAAATTATATTAAAAGATGAAATGAAGCTGGATTATTTCAAAGCCCAGCCTAGGGTAAAAGAAAATACTCTGCATCATTCAACCACCAGAGAACCTTTGATATTTATCCATCCTTTGGTGGGGTGATAGACTACAGCCTGTGTGCTTATACCGCTAAACTCTTATCTTTGGTTGTATTGCCATCATGACTCTGTTAACTTGTGATGAATTGCTGTTGGCAGTTTATCTTGGGTTAAGAAACAATTGATGGATAACCTTATAAGTCGCTTCATGAATGCTCGAACTTGTTAACTGAACTGAGCTGGAGTTTGTGATGCAGGACTTGATATATGCTATCCTTGGTGCTATTGAATTTGCTGATAATTTTCTGAGATAGAGATTCATTCAAGCCCTAGCTTCATGTTAAATGTAATAGTATAGATTTGATGTCTTAACTTGTATTTTGACACTGAATTGCCATATGCAGTTTAGCTTCATGTTTGTTAGGTTTTTGTGTTGGCATAAATTCAGTAGTCAAAATTCGGGATAATGTTTGATAAGCTAGAGGAGATTTGAAGTGATTATGTAAGCGTTTAGCCATATCTATAAGAGTTGTTTCAGGGATAAGAATTGAGCTCCAGCAAAGAGATAAGAGTTATCTGCATTTCAAACCCAATATAAGCTTGTCAGCAACCCATCATGACAGGACTCTTGCAGTGTTATCTGTTGCACGAATTTAGAGTTCCAAATTGACTCTATGAAGACATGATAAGGCAGGAGATATCCACTTACTCTATATGACCTACAGTTTTTGAGAGGGTTACTGGACCGTACGCACATGTGCCAAGAAGTTAAGAAGCTGAAAAAGAAGAGAAAATCCTCCTCTGTGCCTACGAGTATGCAAAACTTCTTGGACCGATAAACTAATCTTTATGCTTCTGTTGCTTGGTGATATTTCTGAAGAGTGCTCAGCCACTGGAGATTCTATGAGAAAAAGCCAAGTTTGAAGATTGTCAGAGGTTATGGCTAGTACTGTGGTAGGGACAAAACTACCAATTTGTCTTGTCATGTAAGGGATTCATATTACAAAGGATTTGTAAGAAACTTACTTGTATTGATCTTCAAATAGTGGAGTTGGTTTGTTCTGAGAAGGCTACATGGAGTGGTTTTACCTTTAAAGAGTTCTTTAAAGGGTTTCCCTTTGTCACCAAATCTTTGCCTTGTTTTTTATTTGTTTTATTTTGTCACTTACTATGTCATCAACATAGATTTGAGCAACAAGAAAAGCCTCATTGCATCTTCTAATAAGCAAAGTTCCAATAGCCTGACCTCTTGTAAAACCATGGTCCATAGGATATGTAGTGAGTCTATCATACCAAGCTCTAGGAGCTTGCTTTAACCTGTAAAGAGCTTTGTTTAATCTGAACATATGATCAGGATATATGGGATCAATGAACCCCTTAGGTTGTTCAGCATAAACTTCCTTTTGTAAATATCCATTAGGGAATGCACCCTTAACATGCACTTGGTAAAGCATGAACTTCAAATGACATGCAATGGCTAAGAGGACTCTTATGGGAAGTGCTATAGGCACAAAGAGATCCCACAAAAGTAAATCCACAAACTGACTTGGCTTGATTTGGTAGGTTAGATTATAAAGTCATGTCAGTTTGTGGGTTTAATTTTGTGGGATCTCTTTGTGACTGTACCACTTCTCTCTCTCTCATATATATATATATATATATGCAAGCACATATAGATATGTACGTGTGTGTCTGTGTGTTTGTGCATATATATGGGTAAACATAAATTAAACTACTAATGAGTTCACAATTCACCGTTGAATACATTATTCTAATGCATTTTTCCATTTATATACAATCATCAAGGCCATCATTCAAGAGAATTAATTCTATTGGCCATGTTTATCAATCACAGATTTTGTGTTGAATTTGGTCAAAGAGTTGAACTAGAAAAACTCAGGTCTTTGTCACCAGCCTTTCTGCTCTGGGTTAAGTCTTTTTCTTTCTCGGGGTCTTGCAAGTGAAAGGTCTTTGCACGAGAAGGTTACAACAAATGCTCTAAAGGGCTAAACTGTGCCAAATGAGAAGATACACATAATTTTTTACCATTCAAATTACGGTCAGTGTTTGCAAATTCTTTAAGCAATTGATTCCAGTCACTTATGGGTAATTGATACGAGACACAATCATTGCCCTCACTTCCTCATTCTTCATTTCTTGTCTATTCCCATGATACCAAAAGTAAAGATCATCTTAATATTAGCTTTAGTCTAGAGATTTTCTACACATGGAACTGCATCACAAAACTTAAAGCTAATATGTTTATGCTTTTAAAATACCACAGTAATTGAAAGAACCAGGTGAAAAAGACCACTTTTTTTGGTCAGGCTCAAGACAAGCCATAATACTAGCAATCAAAGGATCTATCAATGAATATTACTAATCATCAGCCTACATATTTTTCCAGAAAAAAATCAAGACCTTTGTGATATGTTCACTAGGAGTGAGACTCTCAGTTTGATGGATTATCACATACTGATCAATTTAAAAGATCTAAAATGCAAGTCAAAAATACTCAGACAAATGATTTTTCTTCTACAAGAAAACTCAGCAGTAATAGCGTTGAACATGCTGTCACCGGTCATGGCCAATAGGATTCTTTAAATTCTAGATGCATAAATGGTAGATTACTTTCCTGTATCTTTTGCAATTCTGGAGAAAAAGCTCTTTTTGTCTATCGAAGGAAAAATAGTAACTCTGAATGCTTAGTGGGTTTGACTCATCAGAAACCAGTAGTTTGAAACATCATACACAACTTAAATAAATTTTAATAGGTTGAAATCTAGGCAGTACTACATAGAGGTGGGATGTCCACCATAAGGTTGAAGATAACTCCAAGGGGTTGACCCAAGTGGTGAAGGCCTTAGTTTTGGGGTATCACTCCCTTCAAGGTCCAAGGTTTAACATATTATGGGTGCAAACAATCCTTTGGGGCCACACCCCCTAGTGAAAAGCCAACAATTTAACCAATTCCGTGTAGAGAAACTTCCGAAGGTGTGGTGCACGGGACTAGGATTTACTCTACAAGGGTGGGTCCAAAAGGCCTTGCTTGGAGAGGTTCCCCAACAAAAAAAAAAAAATTGTTGAAGATGATCGTGCTTATTCAGCTTTCTGCAAAAATGCCACCTCATTCAATTCAAAAAGGCCTCTAGCATCCCTGTGCAGCCGCACGTGTTCATTCTACATCCTGGGCCACATCCTATGGTAAAATTTCACTTCATTTCTCATTGTCTCGGTCCACATCATGTTTTTTAAAGAGCTAAACAGAAACAACTGAGAAGCACAATCTGAAAATAAATTTAAATTTATATGCCTCATTTTATAGGGGACCTGGGTGGAAGGTGGAAGAGAGGCGGGCAGTGTACTTCTCTTCATGCTATCAAATCTAGTAGGGAACCTCAGTCGTTTTGATTTAAAAGCATGTTACTTTGCAAGATTAAATTTTATAAAATGAACAAGAAGAATCAAAACTTGAAATCTAAGGGGTGAAATCTACCAAAAAAAAATAAAAAAGAACAAGATATTGACAAGAAAAAGAATGCAAAAGAAGGAAGAGAAGAAGCATACCCATGAGGGAAGCCTCAAGCAAATGCGTCCTCCATAGAACCTGATCCATGGGTGACATGGTACCAAGCTTTGCACCCTTATTCTGGATCTTAACAATGCTCATGAGGCTTGATAGGAAAATCACAGACATAGTACCAGCTATGGTTTTCATTGTAGGAGGACCTTTCCCCATCTTCAGCTGATCCAAAGTCTTTATGACAAGATCTCTCAATGGCCCAATTTTGACCAATAGAAGGAATGCCACAGCAGCCTCGGCGAACAAAACCAAGAACAACAACTGAATCATTTCTCTTCTTAAACAGAGATATACAAACCTTGCCGGTACTTTGAAAAGGAGTAGGGTTTTCCTCCAATGCCAATTTACAGAAACCCACTCCAATAGACCAGTTATATACTTTAAAGAAAGCTTCAAAGATCTCTAGACTTGTCCATAAATAGAAAGGAAAAAAACGAGGCCCATTTCTGATTTCTATTGCAACAAGAAGAACACCATATCTGATCTTAACAAAAAGTTGAACCGCTAACGCAAAGCCTTAACTTTCCTAAATAGGTTTAGACTTAACAAGGGAATAAATGAAACCCACCATACAAAACCTGGTTTTATCCCCAAGAAATGAAGATTTAAGGACACAGATCCGTGCATTCATCCACATGTAGAAAGAAGTTTTTTTTGCACAGACCCAGTAGTTGGGTAATTTGAGTTTGGTGATTAGGTGGGGGTGAAAACCGTGAAATATGGAAATGGGCTTACTTTT
This sequence comes from Pterocarya stenoptera, assembly GCA_003123785.1. Classification (NCBI taxonomy): domain Eukaryota; kingdom Viridiplantae; phylum Streptophyta; class Magnoliopsida; order Fagales; family Juglandaceae; genus Pterocarya; species Pterocarya stenoptera. The sequence goes on from QEOT01003128.1 coordinate 194,451, forward strand.
TGCAACAGAAAAAGTATTAGGGGCGAAAGGAATAGAAAATAGCTGGGCATCAAAGTCATAAAGTACTTGAAGAGAAATTAATAGAGAAGCAATTAGAAATGGAGGCGTAAAAGGGAGGATTCAGTAGTGGAAGACTGGAACAGTGGAACTGGAAGGCATTAGGGGCACAGAGCCATATATTATCACGTGCATAGCATAGCGGCGAATGATAACTCATAACAGGGTTTTTGAACTTGGGTTGGTACCGGTGGGGCTGATGATTGGGCTAGTTTGTTTTTAAAAAATATTTTATTTTATTTCAGTTTTATTTTTATATTTTTTATATTTTAATATAAAATAAAATAAATAATTTATTTTTTTAAAATTTTAAAATAAAAATAATATTAAAAAATATATTCTAATAATACTTTTTTTATCTTTTTAACTTTAATCTCATCTTATCTTCAAAAACAAACGAGCCTTGAAGTTTACTGGTGTCGAAAGAGAAAACTGCTTCTTTTCAAATTATTTTTCAGTCTAGTAATTATATTTGTAATTTTACTGTGTGCAAGTCGTTGCTTGGATTAGAGTTGATTTAAATTTATCTCAATCTAATCTTTACTATTTTTTTAAACTTTCAAATAAAATATAATAAATAATTCAACTTTTTTAAATTTTAAAATAAAAATTATATTCTAACAATATTTTATTCAACTTTCATCTCATCTCAACACAACTCAACTCACTATTCAAATCTATCTAGCATTATTAATATGAGAATAAGCTGAGCAATTTGATTACACAAAATCAAATTATCTCATCTCATCTCATATAATCATTATAATTTTTTTCAAACTTCCACACAAATATAATAAAAAATTTAATTTGGTGGGTTATAAACTGTCTCGTGAAACCTTGGCCTTTTTCCTCGTGGAAGAAAAATAGTACCTCGTCTTTAGGTTTTACAATTAAAACAAATCAAAATAAATCATAATGTTTCATCATTCATAGGAAAATAGTTCCAATAATAAAATATTGTCTTTCATATTAGAAAAATGATCTTTAAAGTTTTAGGATATGTAAGTTTCACATATTTTTCTTTAAAAAAGTATTTAAATTTGAAATTTACATAAAAATATTATTTTTTAATTATAGATCTCACTTTTTCTAAAACAAAATACACAAGACTTGTATACTTTAATATTATATCTAAACATTACCCTTCATACGAAACATCACTGTTTAATATTTTTAAAATTTAGAAAATGAAAATGATAATATGACTATTAAATATGCTCACCAAATATGTTCACTCATTTTTTGTTATTTTTTTTAATGGTTAAAGAAATAACTATTAGTGAATTTTTTTTTCTTAATAATTAAAGATATTTAAAAAATAATTAAAGGAAAAAAAAAAATCATTTTTACTGTGCATATTTGGTGGACACATTTACCATTCATTCTTGCATTGTCCTTTAGAAAATATAGGAGGGAAACAACCCGAATGACGAGATTGAGCTTAATTCTTTGGGCTACGTCAAATTCTTGTTTGGGCTGGGCTTTGGGTTGAAGCTTATTTTATTTTTGTGAGCCTAGTTATTCATGTAAACGGCATGCCTATGATCTTTAACGAACATACCATTTGTTTTTGTCAAATTTTGATATCTTATTTAAGTTTGTTTTATCACGCATTTTAAATGAAAAGACATTTTAAGATGTGAACAAGATAGATCACTATAAATTACTATTAAAATATAATGATAAGTTAATTTATATAATGTAAAAAACTTATTTATTCTTTAGATCTAGATATTGTGTTCAATGACAACAACTTTCTAGTTCGAAGATTCAAATCTAATGAGACGTAAGTCTAAGATGTAAAATTCGGAAGACTTCTAGGAGGGAATTCTTGATCTTTTGGATGCTATGGTTTGTTCAGTTCGACATATATTCAGAGAGGAAAATAAAGCTGCTGATTGGCTTGCTAAGTATGGCGCGATGGACCAACAAATAAAGTAGCAAGGCTTTGGGGAAGTGCCAAGAATGCTAAGAGGCATCATCAGACTAGACAAGCTGGGCATTCCTTCGATTCGTTGTTGATATTTTATTATGATGTGTTCTGCTTATCTATCCTGTTTGGTTTTATTGTTGATTTTCTTTTTTGCAGGTGCTAACATTCACTACAAGAAAATCGAGTTTTTGGAGCCATTTAATTGCGGCAAAAAGACCATTTATGACCAAAACAGATTCATTTTAACTGTAAATAGTCATCTCGCTGGAATTAACTGACTGCAAATAAGCAGTTTTCTTGTAATGATTGTTTTTGCAGGTTGTGTGGTTCTTTTTCCTATGTTTGTTTCGTTTTTTATTTTTAGTTTATTGTTGTATGGTAGACTCATAATTTTTAGTGATTTTGACCCTGGGTTTGGGTTTTTTGATTATTTGTAGCTCCCAGGAGTCCAGTTGTAACCACGGTTTTCCTCCGTTAAAAGTGAGGGTTATCAATAAATTTGGAGTATCGTCCCCTTCTTGAAAAAAAATAAAAATAAAAAAAAATAAAAAAAGTCTAAGATGTAAAATGCTGAATTTCTTATCCTAACAAGGAAAAAACAGAAATGGATATGAACTTAGAGCCATTCAACGGACTCGATGACGGATTTGACGGGTGAGATTTTTTTTTCCATCAACAAATAGGAAAACAAACAAATTGCTTAGAATGTAAAGGGCAAGTGCAATCTAGTTCTTGACCTAGAAGACCATTTTCGAAGTTCCAAGTTGTGCTAATATCTAGCAACTTTTATGTGGTTGGAGAACTTCGAGGTATGAACGCGGTATGATAGATCATGTGTACATGTACAAATGTCAAGTCCTTTTCTTCTACATCATCTTGACTAATATCTAAAATCTAAGTCCATACCTAAATTGCAATGACATACTTATAAAACTCCTAGTTTTACACGTGCTATTTGTTGACTTGACTTGTCTTTTTGTCTAAACTTGAAGTCAGAGCTTGGCTACCAACTTGCAAAACAATTTAGGATTTAAAAACATCGGAGTAAATGGTGTTTGTGTATACTATATCCTTTATAGATTGCCGAATTTAAATAACATTCTCATACTTATGGAACACTTCAAACTTCAATATTGGTGGATGAAATTAGTGCAAATGTTAAGCCTATCAAAGCCCGCTATGCTAGGATAAAGAGAGAAAAAGAGAGTGGCCATAATGAATTGGTTAGATATATAAAGATAGGAGAGATATAAAGTTGTGGAGATTTGACGAAAAACAAGAAAATTGACTAGAAGAGGGGGCGAGAGACAACAAAGAGAATGGATCTGCCTCCTTCGAGTTGGGATGGACTTGGGGAGGAAGAAAAGGATAACTATAAAGAGCTTCTAGACCATTTCTCCTAAAAAAAAAAAACTTAGGATGGAAAACTTGAGCTAAACTCTATTTATGGTGAATTTTTTTTTAACAGAACTCCAATTTTATTGATTGTCCTCTCTTATGACGTAAGAATACCATGTTAACAAACAGGATCCATGGGATTTACAAATATTCAAGAAAACCATCATCCTAGGCATCAAAACCAGAAACCAAAACAACCTTATACAGCAAAACAAACAAGTAACTCCACCTCGTGATTTATAGTGGATTTTGTACCTAAGAAGACCCTTGGATGTAAGTCTTAAAATCGAGCCATGTAAATGTATGTCTTCTTTATTTTCAATCATTTATCATTAAAGCCATAAATGAACATTAATCCAAGCACACTATCATCAAAACCCACTTCGTGAAAAAATAGAATCATCTAACCATACTATTGAGGCAAAAAAAAAAAAAAAACAATCATTAACAAATATGTATTATTAATTGAGAAGAACTACGACCCACAAAAGTAAATCTACAAACTGACGTAGTTTTATGTGATACGTTAGATATATTAATTTTCTAATAAAAGTAATTTTACAATATAATGTATCATATCAAATCTCATTATTTTATAAATTTATTTTTGTATAATTTTTTTGTAGTTAAATCATTTTTTAATAAAAGTCGTTCAAAAGTTGAACAACTTTGATACCAACTTCAAAACTTGTCTAATAATTATGGTTTAGATATATGTGCGATTGTCTATATACATACATATATANACGTTAGATATATTAATTTTCTAATAAAAGTAATTTTACAATTTAATGTATCATATCAAATCTCATTATTTTATAAATTTATTTTTGTATAATTTTTTTGTAGTTAAAGCATTTTCTAATAAAAGTCGTTCAAAAGTTGAACAACTTTGATACCAACTTCAAAACTTGTCTAATAATTATGGTTTAGATATATGTGCGATTGTCTATATACATACATATATATATATTTGATTTTTAAATTCTTACATTTATTTTATGAAAATATCTATTTATACATAGGTGCGTTCGAGATCAGTGGGATATAGGAATATACAATATTTGTGATGTATAAAGATATTTTTATTTTATTGATTGAGAATTGGAAACCTGTCGGTACGTAAATGTGGATGGGTGGTGCAAAACCAGTCTGATAAAATTGACGTGTTTCATTTTGAATCCCATGCAGAAATTCTCATTCAAAAAAATTTAAAAAAAAAAAAAAAAAAAACTGTCGGCAGTAGCATCGATCAATGTGTGTCCGTACTACTATATAAGTTGGAATGTTTTGATGTTCTGAGTGCCTAATTCCTATTTATTTGATACGTAAATATGCGGAAAATTAAATAAAATATATATTTTTATATTAAGTTAAATAAAATAAAATAATTTTTTATATATTAAATTAAATAATATCTTTTTAACTAATATATTTGGTTTTTATATCAACGCATAGCATAAATAAGTTATAACCATGGAGGTCAGCGTTTAGCAGACATGTTTCCCAGACAAAACAGAGGAGGACCCGTATTTGGACGGAAGAAGACAAACACTGCTTTAGCGTCGCCCATGCCGAAGTCAGCCGCCATTAACAGTAACGGCGTTAAGGAAGAAGACCAGCCACTAATCGCTTTTCTTAGAATCATTTAAGGAAAGCCAGGTGATTGCCATTGTTTGGTTTCGTTTCTTCCACGCCAGTCTCGAGCTTTTAATTGTATACTCAATTGCGGATCCCACTGGAAGCAGCAAAAAGTTATCTTAAACAGTAGTGATGGGAGACTCCGAGAGAGAGAAAGAGAGAGAGAGACGTTTCAAACTAGGAAGAAAGAGCTTTTACAGAGAGAAGAGGCAGAGAATGTTCAAACATGACCGGTGACGCCGGTTAACTGGTTGATAAGCCTCTCTTAAAAATCCTCTCTCTCTCTTTAGTTTTCTTGGTGGGTCAGTTTTGTTGTCTGAATAATTGTGGAGGGATTGATCCTAATAGCTAAAACTTCTTGAAGAATTTTGCCTTTCATTCCAAGCTTGGTGGACAGAGGAATGACTGTAAGCTTATACTCTTCTTTTCATCTCTATATTTCTTTCTGCTTGGTTGTTTAGAAAACTGAGGGAAATAGCACAAATTGAGTGTCTGCATCTTTTGCATTTTGTTCTATTGGGTTTATTTGAAAGCAACTTTTTGTGTTTTCATCAGGCTCTGATAATATTAGCTCTAAGATTGTATTTTTAATTTTTCTTATTTGGTTCCACCTTTGCACGAGTAGTTATCCAATCGAGCATATGCAATTCTTTTTATATAACGTGATGCTGCTATTTTGTGGAAATAGAACTTGTGAAAAATTATCGAGGTATCCAATGGCTGGACTCCTTCTAGGCTTTAATTATTTCGTTCTGTTTTGATGAGCAATGCTGCTATTTTTGTATAATTCTGGTTACGAATCAAGAAGCACTAATAAAATGGGGGGATTCAGTTTATCTGGGTCTGTTTTGCTCATGGTTTTTTGGTTTGTTTGGATGAGTACTTACAGAGATTATCAAACATCAGTGTTTTCTAAATCTGATAACTAAGAATCTTAGCAAAGATATGATGCTGAAAAGTTAAAAAGTTTGAATTCTTTGTTAAAAAAAGGAAAAATAGTTTGAACTCTTGCTTGAATAATGAAGGTGTTTGAATTAAAATAAAAAGATGGGCATAAAGAAATTTATGAGCCTAACTGATCTCATAAAATCGGTTTTATAAAAAATGATTGTTCATTCCTTATAAACATGCCCAAGATCTTGTCCATAGGTAATGTAAGATTATTCTTCAACACCCTCTCTCACGTCCAGGCCAATATTTTTCCTGGTCCTTGTCACAAGATAAGTAGTATTGGCCCCCATTCGTCTTGTGGCAGGCTCTAATACAATAAAAAAATTTATGGGCCTAACTCATCTCATAAAATGGGTTCTATAAGAGAGGATTATTCATTCTTTATAATTATGTCCAAGACTATATCTACAAACAATGTGAAATTATTCCTCAACAGAACAGATACAACTGGCAGTTTGGATGTGTTGAATTTTTTTATATTGGGTAAGTCATGGTCTACAAATCTGGTTTCTTTGGTTTAACCTTGTATTTTCAAAGAAAACAATTCTTTTATCCATGGATAATCACATCACACCTATAAAATTGGTTAACTTACTTCTAATTTAGTGAGTATTTGGCTTGTTTCATAGATCCCAACAAGCTAAACCGAACACCATCGACACCCACAATTCTACAATCAATTTGTCTCTAAAAAGGTTACTAAGGTCTCAAAATAGCTGTGTGCACGCACCTGGCTGTGCAACCAGCAGCCTTGTGGTTGTAGAGTTTTGCCTCTTAGAAAGAGTAAGATCATTTGAAAGATGATATGTGGTTGCGACAAGTATGGTTGATCCATTAGTCAGTATTCTATAATTAAAAGCCATTTTTAATCTGTGTAAATATGTGCATGTGCCTGGTTTTAGTTATAGGTAATGGATTAAGCGTAGGCCTTGTTCAACTGGTGATCCAATGCTGAAGTTGTCGGGAGGATCTTGATCTGCAACTGTGAGAAGTTGAGGTCATAGAGATGTAAAGAGCATTGAGGGATAACTTAATTATAAAGAAACAATAATAATGTCACTTGTTTCGTTCATTTGCACCTCTGTGATTGTTTTAATATAACATTTGAAAACTTTAAACTCTCCTAGTATTAGCTGGGTGGTAAATTTTCATGTAACATGAAAAAGCTTGTTGTTTGAGGGTCAATCTCCATACTCTAGTGCATGTGCATGTGTGTTTGTGTTCCTGTCCATCATTTTTCTTTTTAATCAATTTGAGAGGCCACAGGAATTGTAATTTGAAGTCCGTCTACATAGCTATTTTATATACCAATGGATGTAAAACATGTTTAAAACGTTTGAACAGCTAGTTGGCATCATGCAATTTGGCTTTGTGTTCTTATAATGTTACAACCTCATTTCCAGGTCTAATGCATAATATTTCAATTATATATGATGTTCATTCCCTTTCCATTAAACCATTGATTTATTATTTATAAAAGAAATGATATCTGCAGTCATATGGTGTGCAACTCCCTTTAAAAAATGTGTGTAAATCTGGGACTCACATAAAAAAGAAATCATTTTTTTTAATAATGGACTTCACTTTTTTTCAAAATTAGTGCAGGGAGCTTGCACAAATTAGGATTATATCTAACATTACTCTATTTATAATTGTCCCTTCTCACTGTTTAATGTGATGGTGTTTACTGCTATGTCAACAGTTTGGTTGTCATTTTGCAATTGAATTTTTAACCCCCAAATGTCCAAATGTTATTTAGCCATTAACTGTGTAGTTACACAAAATTAAACTATCTTATCTCATCTAATATAATCATTATAACTTTTTCAAACTCCTATGCAAAATATAATAATCAATTCAATTTTTCAAATTCTAAAACAAAAATTATATTAAAAAAGTATATTATAACAATATTTTATTTAACTTTCAACAAAATATCTCATCTCATCTGAACTGTGTAATCAAACGAGACCACTTGGTCAACAAGATAGCAATTTCTAATTTTCTACAAGCAATATTTATAATGCATGACTTGCCTTTTGTAGCCTACAAACATAGTGTTATTTGTTCCAATGTTGTCATAACATGGTGGTAGAAGCTCAATGTTTCTTTTCTTTTTTTGTCATAAAAAACGTAATGGTGGAAGCATGTTTTCAATATGGCAGCAACGTTCACAAGTCCCGAAATTTGGCGAATGGGAGAGTGAAGAGAATGTTCCTTACACGGCTTATTTTGAAAAGGCTCGTAAGGGTCGTGGCCGGACCAAGATGATAACTCTGAATGATCCTAAAGATAATCCTGATCTACTCTCTGATCATTCATCTTCAGCTGAACAAGGTGCAACTTCCAGAGCCAGAGCTGAACCTGAACTCGAGGAACCAGTAAGACCAGGAACAGGAAGATCAACAACGCATGAACCTCGGATCAGGGAAGATGGCGACCTCAGGCAGTTCACTGACTCTCCAGCCAGACATGACCATTCGGGAAGTGGAGCTAGCAGTGAGTCATCAGCACATCAACGTCATGGAGGCCGTGGAGTCAGTTCTGGCGAAACCCATAGAAGACCTGAAAGGTTTAGTGGTGAAGAAGGATCCGAGTATAGTGTTGATCGTTCGCCACTCCGCCAGGCAAGGGTCCCCGCCGCGAGAGATGGTGGTGTCAATTCACAGTCTTCAAAAGGAAAGACTAATTCATATGACAGTAGCCATGGTGCTGCTGGAAGAAACCGAATGAAATCAGAGACTCGAGGTGATGAAACGGTAAATTTTCTTTCTGATCTCATATCCTTTTTTCTGCCAAATATAAACTTGAAAGTGTGCATGCATTTGAGCATTTTGAGAAATCTGGATTCTCGGTGTTTTGTTAAAACTTTGTTGCTGACTGTTTTGGTACGTTGGTATCTGGTTTGGGTAGCCTGAAAATGGAGCTGCTGTTCCAAAATTTGGTGAGTGGGATGAGAACAACCCGGCATCAGCCGATGGTTTTACTCACATTTTCAATAAAGTGCGGGAGGAGAGGCAGATTGAGGTGGGAAGGGTAGCGGGAACTCCTGAGACACGTTACAACAACATGCGGAACCAAGATGCTGATGACAATGCTAAGGTTTGTTATCATTCATCAATTCTGGCCTGTTTTTCATGAATGGCTCATGTTTGAGTTCTTTCTTTTTCTTTTAAGTTTTAAATCTTTAGAAAATTTTCATTAAACTAAAACAAAGGTACAAGAGGAATTAAGGGGTGGATGTCACATCCCATTACGGTGCTCAGGTTAAAATTTTGAGTGAGGTTTTTTTTTTTTTTAAGTAAAATTAAATATTTTTATTTTTATATTAAATTCCTATCGTTTTGTAAAGTAAAATTATTGATTAAGATTTTATATCACATTTTTAACTAATAACTAACTTAATCTTTATTAGGAAATTTTTGATTTAGAGAGAATTTTATCAAATCTAGTTTTACAAATACTTTAGACTCTTAGATACAATTATAATCATTATTATCAATAAAGTTCTATAAACAACTTACACATTTGAAAAAAAGTGAGCTCTTGCCTCCTCAAAGGATTATTATACATATAAAAACCTTTTATGAATATTGAAAAATTATATTTTTTTATTTATAATTTTCACATTAATTATGTATTAAACTAATAATGATAAAAGAGAAGTGTATTTTTCGAAGGAGGATAGATAAAATTATTATTATCTGTGATACTTTTAAAAACTAATAATGACATAATATCCATTTGATCTTATTTATATTCTCATTCTCATTGAGTTAATTAAAGTTTTTTATTTGGTATATATATATTTTTTAAAAATTCTACATTATATTTTTTTTGGGGGGGCCTTCTTCCATTAGGAGCTTTAGGCAATTGCCTAACTCGCCTAATGGAAGAGCTGGCCTGACGGTGCTTATAGTATTTAAAAGAAAAATAAAAAGATAAAGAGAGGGAAAAAAAAGGCAAAATGGATTAAGGTTGGTCTGGTTTCACAAATTTTTCAATCTATCTCATCTTATCTTATAAATATCTAAACACCAAACATTTTTCAATTTGAAAATTTTAAATTTTCATCTAATCATTACCTAATTGCTACAACTTTTCCAAACTTCTAAAAAAATACAAAACCAATTTAACTTTTTTAAATCTCAAAATAAAAATTATATTTGAACTCTCTTTTACCTTTATAATTTTTTTATTCAATTTTTTCTCTTTCATTTTTTAAAAACCCATAAAACATGTTCATTCAAACAATTTCACTACTATTTACAAATTATCTCATTATTATTCATAGATTTCTCATCTCATCTTATCAATGTAACCAAACAGGCCTAATAGTCTAGACCCTCAAAGAAGCTAGAACCGTGGGAGGCGATTTGTCATAGTTCAAAACCAGTGATCTCAACCCATTTCAAACCAATAATTGATAGGGCCCATTACTTTTTAACTCTTTATAAAAAAAATTAAATTTATCTCAACATACTTCATACATTCAAACCAATGTTTTAAATTCCGTTCCAGTGGTTATTCCGGTTTTAGTATTGGAACAGAATATTTCGATACCGGTGCATTTCCATATACCGTTTCAAGATTAATTATATATTATATATAAATATTTATATGTATATATAAACTAACAACTAATAGAATAAATACACATGTAAGTGTGTATCATTTATAAGTTTATATATACTGAAGAATTGAAAATTTATAAAATGAATATATGTTGAAAAAATTACAAACTTGAGTTAAGATACAAAAACAAATAAAAAAAAAGAATAGAGAAAATATTAAAAATAATACATATTTTTTTTAAAAAAAAAGGAGAGAACGAGTAAAAATATTTAAAGTTACGAACGATGAGGAATGGTGTACCGAAAATTACAACGAAAAGGAAAATTCTAGTTGGAACGAAATGAAATTTAAACATATTTTAATAAAATTTATAAAATCTTACTATTTACAAATTAATTTAAATTATTTAAAATAACGTCAATATCCAAACGCGAGAAAGGAAGTCTATTGATTTGCAAGGAACTGATGTTTGGCCTTTCTGTTCTCTTGCTCTATATATTTTTCAGTGCAGTTGCTTTCCTTGGGGCAGAAAATGATGTCTTTAGAGTTGTGGATAATTACAAAGGTCTGTGGGACCCGTAAATACCCCTGAATGCTCTCCCCCTCTCTCTCTCTCTCTCCAAGCTGAGTTGCTTCTCCGACAGTGCGATCATTTTGTCTGTGTCCGCTACTTTGTATTAACAATCATGCAATTCTGATGTAAGAACATGCCTTCTTTTATCTTTAGCTGGTCTAACGTGGTGCCCTATTTATGTTCGGTTTTGCTTCGAACTTCCCTCGATTTATAACGTCCTTTCAAAATTAATAACAGTATCAAAGTAGACCTTTCAATTTTTAAAACTTTTTAATTTTTCTCTTTCGTCTACCAACAGCGTTAAATTTAACAAAAATTTATTATACGTGCTGTTTATGTACATAACATTCACTGCAAAGATATAGTTTTCATCTAATTTATTATCATTGATCATATAAAATATAAAATAATATATGCTATCAATTAATAATAAATAATAAATCATTAAATAATTTTTTTATTAATTTATATATGGTTAATTAATATCAAATAATTTCATTGTATACATAGATTATTCATACTTACTTGTAACTTAGGTATAAAATAATTTTATATATGGTTAATGATTAATGATTTATTATTAATTGATAGCATATATTATTTTATATTTTATATGGTTAATGATAATAAATTAGATAAAAATTATATATTTACATTAAAATTTCATTAGATTTGACACTGCTGATAGACGGAAATGGGGGATTGAGAAGTTTTGAAAGTTCAATAGTCCACTTCAATACAATTATTAGTTTCAAAATCACATTATAAATTGAATGAAAGTTCGAGGGAGTAAAGTATAATTAACTCATATTTATATTTTCCTGAAAAGAATGGAAACATATTCTTTTAAAAATCTATTCATTATATGTTGCGGCGACTTTATAGTCCTTGCTTTGATTGCTTTTACCTAAAATATTGTCCTAAATTACTTTAAAATCGCCTATAACCTGTTTTTGAGTTGAAGTTTTGCCAAGCAGGTCATTTCCAGTACTAGGAGCGTGTGTATGCTTTTTGTCCCACCTTTTTTTTTTTTTTTTTTTTAATTTCCTTTGACCAAAATTAAAAATGAATCCATATGAATTGAAATTAAAGGAACTATAAAGTAGGGCCAACATGGTGCTGCATTATAATTGGAGCTTCTCTCAAATGATTTATAAAGGAGAAATAATTTTTGTAATTTTAGATTTTGCAAGTGTCGTGTATAAATTTTAAAAATCTCAATAAATCTGTGATCCACCTGACAAAATTACTTTTTTAATAGTGGATCATAATTTTTTTTTCCAAAGAGAATATGCGCGGTTTGCATACTCTAAGACTGTATCTAGTATTACTCTATAGAAAGTTTACCAATTTGATTAAATATTACAATAATTCAAATAAAATATGATATATTTAACTGAATTACTATATAATATTTTTAATTTAGTTATTTTTTTAGTTTTACTAACACGTATTTTCTTTTAACTTGTGCACTTTTATTTTCACACACTACAATAACTCTTTGGTTCTTTTTTCTAGTTAAGAGGATTTTATGAGTTTCTTAGGGATATGAGATTAGGTTGCTCAACCAAAGTGTTGGAAATTAAAATGCTAATTTTGACACTCTTTTAAAAGTTATATATTGTATATATGATAACTATAAATAGTATTATTCATTTAATAATTTTAGTTATCCATGTACATGTCGTAAGTTTACTATAACACTATTAATTTGTTTTTAAGCAAAGATATTGTTCATGATTTCATCTTTTAGATCTTTCTAAGATCTAAGATTATGAATGATAAATCTAAGATGAGTAGTAATATTTCTATTAATTTTTAATTTTGTCTCGTTACAAAAATAAATTAATTATTATGATTGGATTCCAAGTGTTTATTTCTTTTTCATTAATTTTTTATAGGGCATAAAATAAGAATACAATATCTTTCGAGAAATTTTAACTGAAAACCTTATATCACACACATCTACCTAATTAATATGTGATTTGTTATTTTTATCATTATATCTTAATGCTTAAATATGTGTGCGTTTAAAGAGAATAACAAAAATGACAAATCACATATTAGTTAAGTGGATGTGTGTGTTGTAAGACTTTTTTATAATATTCATCTGTGAATTGGGCCCTAGGCTATATTTGAAGTTATGTTATTCTACTCAGCAGCTCTACACTATATATCTGATTAGAGAAAAAATAATAAAAAGATAAAAATAAAAATAGGTGTGTGATGTTGGAGGGAGTATAATTTTTATTTGAATCTTTAACAGAACCGCAACTAGGTTTTCTTGATGACGTGTTAAGCCCCTGTTGGATATCTGGGAGAGTTTGATGGTTTCATGTGTTTCGTCCGCACTATATCATTACACGAAAGAGAGCTCACGCTAGTGGCGTCTACGTTTGATAATTGTTCCGAAAACCATGTGGTCCCGAATCTAGCGCCAAAATTTTGGCGGTGGTTTTAAAAAAATTCAAAAATTTTCACAAGCATTTTAGGGTTCAAAGCTGAAAGTGCCCAAAACTTTGAAATCTCTCGCTCTCTCTCTCTCTCTCTCTCTCTCTCTCTCTCTGTGTCTGTGTCTGTGTCTCTGTCTCTCTCTGTCTCTCTCAGATCTGATAGTGTGGAGCTGAACGGTGAGAGTACCTCCGAAATTTCTCTTCGGATTCTTACAAATCTCAGGTACTTCGAGTCTCAATTTCCTTTTCATTTTCCACCACTTCCCTTCTCTTTCATTTTATAATTTCTACCAGTTCCTCTTCCTCTCTCTCTCTCTCTCTCCAGAATTCTATTAATTTCCCTTTGTCTCAGACAGCTAATTAGATTATATTTGATATACTCATAAACCAATTCCTTCATGAGGTCATCCATTGAGTAGAAATCAGAATCGTCAAATTAGTTTCTTAGTCAATTATTTCGTAATTCTCTCGAGATTTTGATTTCTTCTATAGGTTTCCAAGGTTTCTTTGTGCAAACTGCTGATTGCCTTTAAGTTCGTGAACCCATTTGAGCAATTATGTAAGCAAACCCGAGGGGGCTTATGGGTAATTAGTAGGCGGATTTGGTGTTTATGTTTCATTCATAAAAAAAGAAATCTTGGTTAGTTTCCGTCTATGCCCAATTGAGTGGTATTATGGTGAGGGAGCAAAGGATTGAGTCGTTTTATGCAAAGCTTCGTGAATCTGTGGCGGCTTCTTCGTACTCTCCTCTGCTCATATTCCCATCCACCTCTGACGTGGACTCGCTTTGTGCCCTCAAGATCATTTTCCATGTCCTCGAATCTGATTCCATTCGATACGCATGTTATCCTGTATCATCGTTTCAGGAAATTCACAAATACGTTGGGTCGAGTTTGTCTTCGTCTGAAGAGCCCGTTTCAATTCTTTTAATAAATTGGGGGTGCCATCGGGATTTAAGGAAAATTCTGAATTTAGGCCCAGAAGCTCATGTATTTGTGGTTGATAGTCACCGACCTATTCATTTGCACAATTTGAGTGATCAGAACGATAGGGTGGTTGTGCTTTATACGCGGGACGATGAGCACCAGACTGATTTGGCGTATGATTTTGATGTTTCAGCTTTGGCAAGTGCGAGTGATTTGAATAGCGATGATGAGGCTGATGTGGAATCAGAGAGTGAAGATGAGAACGATAGTGAAAGTGAGGAAGAGGAGGATGGGGGTGGGTCAAGGAAGCGGAGGAGGGTTTCGGAAGAAAATAAGGAAGACCCACTTCATGTGTTCCGGAAACTGAAGAGGGAGTATTATCATATGGGTACTTTCCATGGAAAGCCGTCTGGGTGTTTGATGTATGATTTGTCACATTCTTTGAGGAAGAATACGAATGAGTTGCTTTGGTTGGCTTGTGTTTCATTAACAGATCAATTTGTTCATGAGAGGTTAACTGATGAGAGGTACCAAGCAGGGGTTATGGAGCTTGAACAGCATATCAACAGCTCTGGGAATTTGGAAGCAGTAACTTCGGTGACTCTCAAAGATGGGACAAAAATTCAAGCACCCAATGCGTCTAGAATTGCATATGAAGATGAACCGAGACTGATGCTATTACAGGAGTGGAATTTATTTGATTCAATGTTGTGCTCTTCGTATATTGCGACTAAATTGAAAACATGGAGTGATAATGGAATGAAAAAGCTCAAGCTTCTTCTAGCCCGGATGGGATTTGCTCTTGTGGATTGCCAACAGAAGTTTCAGTACATGAATCTCGAAGTAAAACGAAAGATGAAAGATGAGTTTGGTAGGTTTTTACCTGAGTATGGGCTTACCGATTTCTACTACCGGAGTTTCTTGAGGTTACATGGTTATCGCTCAAGGGTGTCAGCAGCAGATGTGGTGTATGGAGTTACTGCACTGCTTGAATCCTTTGTGAAATCAGATGGCTCTTGTGCTTCCAAGCAGTTTGGCGTAGCTTATGATGCTCTGTCCTTGAGCAATATTGATAAGCTGAAAGTTGGAATGCAACATGCAATTAGGATACAGAGGGCAGTTCTTAGACAAGGAAGCACATCAATAACTAAGAGTGGTTGTATAAGAAGTGGAAGAAAATTTCGGTGGGTAAAGCTTGAAGATTCGGTGGATACAAAACTGCTGGGCTATCCCCAGGCTTTGACTAAATTTTGTTATTTTCTGATGGATGCTTTGCGAGAGAAGGGAGCAAGGATGAAACCTTTGCTCTGTGCTTGCTTGTCGCAAGAGCCTAACAAGGTATTGATTGTAGGAGTTTGTGGGAAGCCTCGACTTGGGGCAGTTCAAGGAAATGCATTTGGAATTGCCTTTAGAAATGCAGCTGAGGAGATCGGAGTGGAATTTTTCCATGAGTTGTTTGAATCTTCATGGATTGTCCTGGATGCAGCTGCAGTTAATTCCTTTATGGTCAGGTTGACTGAAAAACTCTGATGTAGGACTTTAATGCATGTATGTCTAACAAAAACCCTCAGCCTTTTTAAGCATGCTTTTTTTTTTTCATCATTATAGTATGTCTGAGATGATCAATAAATTATATGCTATAATTGATCTTGTATGAGTAAATGTGATTGTCCTTTCTGACTCTTGGAAATTGAGTTATGTTATATAACGATTGTTCTTTTAAACACTGTCTGATTGACATTCTGTTGTTTATACTACCTTTCGTGCAAATCTCTTCCAGGTAGGCATATGCTATCATTCGTTACATAAGCGTGTCTTAGTTTAGAAATAGTAGTTCCTTCTGTAGGAGAATGAATGTCAATTGTCTAAGCCGAACTCTGAATTCTTCAATTTTGTGCATTTTCATCTTTCCTCATTGAGCTGTTGTAAAATGTTACATCTAAGAATAGAATTGAAATGTGTAAAAAAATTGTTATGGAAAGTAAATGAGATGTACATACATGCACTCAGAGTCCTGCTCAAAAGGAAATGATGGACATTTCTCGAAGCAGCACTCGGTTCATGGTAGGTCAGTATCTATGATTTCATAATGACTGTTATGACCTTGGTTCCTGGGCGATTTAACTGTTAAGGTCATTTTGAGAAAGAAGATCTACCACCTGGTTTAAGATTTGGATGTCAAAGGGTGAGTGCTGTTGCCTGCACATGATACCCATCTGCTGCTTTTGGAAACATGCTTGATAATGTTAAATGGGTAAGAAATGTAATTTATTTTATGGAAAATTTTATATACCATACTCTCATTCCACTATGATGAACTAACATTGTCCTTCAACCTTCGAATGTTTCTCCTAAGATATAAAGGAAGATCTAAGGGTGATACAAGTGCCAAATTTTACATAGTAGGATACAAATAATTATTACATATAGGAAAAGGTATGATAATGTAAGGGCACTGGTTTTAGGAAAAGGTATGATAATGTAGGACAAGTGCCATATAATAGTTGTGGCAACTGCTGTTGGAAACAACTTTTCTGGTAAGATATATTTTCATTGTTCTCCTTAAAGAATCAATTTTCTTTTTTTGAATTCTAAGTTTGTTGTGAATATTCTACTGATAACTTAGTAGAATCCTTAAACAACTTTTCATTATGAAGATTCTAGTTAGTCCAGAGTAAAACTAGCAACACTGTTTCCAAAGCATTGTGTGAGTTCGAGTAAATGGGAAACGATGCATTGTGTACCTCATGGTGAGGATCTTATTTGTCATATCTTGAATCAGGGTGACTTAAAGATAAGCAGCATTCAAACTTTCATAAACAATTTTTTAGTGCCTTTTATGCATATATCCATGGAATGTTATTGTATTAAGCAATACAACTGTGTAAGGAATATCTTCTACAGGGTTAAAACTGAGTGGTACAAGTTAAAATATTAACTAATGAGTTGTCAGGAAGTATCTGTTTACACCTTGTTTTCTACCTTCACTTGTTCTGTAAAGCATGAGGACTCTAATTACTGTTTAGGTTGTAACTGTTATTTATTGAATCCATCTGAGAAAAACAAGTCCACATTTCTGATTAAAACATAAATAACACTCAATACCCTTGTGTCGATTTTCTGGTCAAGGAGCTTTTAGATTGTGGTGCAAAACAGGAACAAGATCAAATTCCTGTCCCAGGTCCAATGTAACTGCCAACGTAAGTCATAGGCAGAGCTAGTTGCTGTGTTCCCTGTTGTATCCATGAGTTTGAGAAAGAATGAGTAGTCCTAGCTATTGGAATGCAATTTCATTGACATAGCATCCTATAATTGGTTAAGTGGGACTAGAAGTTAAATATAACCTAAAGAGTTAGCTTGGGGAAAAATAATCTAAGGAGATATATAGAAACTTCACCCTAGATGTTAGTCATTTTCAATGTAAAGTAACATGACTTGCCAAAAGAATCCAAAATCCTGTAAATCAAAATTTTGAAACTTTTTTTTGTTTTCTCTGGAAAGCTTTGGACCTATTTGCTCTGGAATTTTAGTGTAATGTAGTTTCTTCTTGCGCTCCTAGTCCTAGGTGAATAGTTATTGTTTTTGCAACGAACTCTTGATCTTCAGGGAGATGCACATAATGGGTGAGAGCATTCCTCAAAACCTGCAGCCACCATTTTGAGCACTTGCACAAATATACTGTCAAACATATGTATCATGCCAATGGTAACGGTGCATGATGGGGAGAGAGAATAAAAGCAAGAGAACAACCGACAAAGCCAATTTGAAAAAAAAGTAGAGAGTTGGATTTGGGGGGTGGGGCTTATATGGTGTGTTAAATTCTGCATTGTAATTTGCAAGTGGCTTTGGCTTTAGCACCCTTTATTTTATATTTAAGTAATGTTAGTTACAAGTTTTAAATAGATAAATTTCGTACAAGTCTATTTATAAAAAAGAATATTTTATTAAAAAAACAATAAATTTTTTTACACTTGTTAAGATGGTGTTTACTTTTTGTAAAAGAATTTTGTTAAATTTATTTGTTTGAGGCTTGTACAAATAGTTTTTTTATTTATTTGGGTCCAAACTATCTTATAAAACTAAAAGAATAATTATTAAAAATTCTAGGAATTTGGATATTTATTTTTTATTTATCTTAGGATATTGTATCAATTAAAGTTAATTTTTACACATGAGAGTTTCACATCATTAGTATCATGAGAATACTTAATTTCGACAAAAAAAAAAAAAATTCTAAATATAAAATTGGTTTATATCATGTGTCTTAAATTAAATTGCTTCCTTTTGCAGTTAAATATTCTGTTCTATTTGATATAATTGGCCATTCCTTTAGAAATTCATTAGCAAACGATTAATTATGTTGGCAAGTTCAGCGTATTAGAAAAAAAAAAGTTAAAATTATTTTATAAAAAACTAGAAAAGTATGTTTAGGGATATAAATAAATAATAAAGAGGCTTAAAAAAATATATCTTCATTACTTTGCATTTAGAAATAATCTCTCTTTTATGATTATTATCAAAAATTTTATGTGCAGTTATTTTTGCGTATTTTTTATACATTTTATTTATGTGATTAATTGTGTCATTTTTTTAATATAAAATAATTATTTTAGCTAATCATATCAATAGAATGTGTAAAAAATATGTGAAAATTATTTTATATAACATAACTCGATTATTATAATTATAAAAAAATTTATAAATTAACATAAAATCATAAGAAATTCTTTTATAGTAAATAATTTTATTAGAGTTTCTTTTATGTACAAGCAAGTTTATGTACCAATTTACGTATTAATTATATTATTTTTATATTTTAAATTTAATTAATACTATCTTTAATAAAATTTACTTTTTAATAAAATTTACCTTTTAATGATTCACATTAAATAAATACGCATATTAATTCATAAAATTGATTGTAACTAGATTTTTTTTATTTTATTATAAGGCGTACTCGCCGTACTGAAATTCTTTTCCGTGAGAAATGGAGGGGTGTGAAGTCGGTCGGAATCAATTTCAGCGTCACGGCCTACGTACTATAATATTTCCGCCTTTTATTTTTTTTATTAAGTTTAGAAATGAATCCCCAACACGCGCACAATCCCGAACGTGCAAAAAAACACGCTCTGCATACGGCTCATGCACGTGACACGTGTCCATTCAACGGTTCTAGGGCCACGTGGAAGCGTCTAGCCCTCACCGCCTCCGTCTTGCTTCACTGGCCGTTCCGTCTCCATAGTCTCCCTTAACCCTTATATATTGCTTCGCTTCTGAGCCATATTCCCCTTTCGTCTCAAAATACCCCTTCTCTCCTTCTCTCTCTGAAGAACGTTCTCTCTCTCTCTCTCTAGATTATTTTGGGACGGAATTTGTGTCAGAATTTGATCAAGTTTTTCTGCTTGTGAAAGGCACGGTATAAAGGTACCCTTTTTTTTTTGTGAATCCGAAATCTTTAGTTTTCGTTTGGATTTTTCGCTTGTTTTGTTTCAATCGATAGATCGGGTAGTTGTTCGGATCGCATTGTTATAGTGATCGGACTTGCCTTTTTTCCTGATTTTGTGATATCTGACCTTTCTTGAGGTTAGGGATTTAGGAATTGAATGTTTGCGAGGAAAAATCATTTTTTGGGTATTTGGTTATGGATTGTTGAATCCGATTCCTTCGGAATTTTTGGAAAATTGAATGCTTGTCTATAGAAACGAAAAAGTATTCAGGAAATTTCGAATTTTTAAGTAAGAATTATAGTAGTTTTACTGCTATTCTCTTAATATGACTGAAATTGTAAGAGCAAATTCTTGTCTTTTTTCTAAGCGTGATCGGATTTCTGAAATCTTTTCCGATGGTCGAAATAGGAGTAAAAAATTTTCTGTGAAAAAGCTTAAAGGTTAAGTTAAGATGATTTATATATTTTTTTTGATCGATAAACAAAAATTTTATTGATCATGAAATAGGCAAAAGCCTATACAAGAGAGATGCCTATGCGAGCTAGTTTATTATTTCTGTTTTTATTTTTAGTGTATTTGTGCCCTCAGAGTTCAGGCCATGCTTGCTTGACAGTAATGGGCTCGATTTGAAATTTCAGTTGAATGAAGTTGATTACCTTTTCATCTATATGAAGGTGGCTGTCTTGTGCTGTGTTCCCGTAAATATATGGTTTAGGTTTGTGGACCCTTGAAACAGATAGAGCCTTAACAAAATGGAAACTTGGTATTGATCTGTGTTTTCATGAATTAGACAAACATTTAGGCACATATTTTTGAAAGATAAAGAATTTTTGAATTTTTTTAGAACAGTAGCATGTGTAACAATGATATCATATGCCATAATGCCGAAGTTCTGGGCATGAATATAAATGCTTGATTGTGGGAACCTTGGTGTCACCTGTCATCAATGACATTAGGGTTGGTTGCTTGAAAATGTGAAGTTTATAAAGTATGGACACAAGAATGCAGCTATATAAGTGGTATTTATGTATTTATAAAATGAAATGTGTATTTTCTACTTTGTACATTCCAGAAAAATTGATATTATTTGTTTGGCTTATGATCTTCAGGCTCTGGACTTGGGTAGAAAACTCATATTAGCATGAGTTCTCGGGCAGCCAGGGGGGCTCCTGTAAGAGGGTACCGTCGTCGGAAGACGGTACTGGACTTAGACCTCAACACTGCACCACCAAGTGACAATCGGGATCTGGAGGGGACTTCAATCCAGGTGGAGCATAATGGAATTCAAGGGCGGTCTGCGCTACCTGCTATGATTGATGTTGAGGCCATTGATGACGATGTTGTTGAATCCTCCCCGATGGCCTTTGCTCAGGTGTGCTTCTTTTGTTTTATTTAAATCTGCCTATATATGGTTTGATGTTCTTGCAACTCATCATATCAACTATGTTCTATCATCTATCTGATGTTAGGCCAAAAACAATTCCAGAAGGAATGGTGGAAGGGCTGTTGTGGATGTGGATCAAGGTGAAAATATTACTGCTGCCGTTTTTCTTTCTGAGTATTTGCTTTCATTTTATTGTCACCCGGTTCCCTCTTTCTGCACAATAAGCTCATTTGTCTATGCTATCTAATAAGAGGATTGAATGTTTAGTACTTATATATCTCTGTGGGGTCTGATGATTTAGCTGAGAAAATCTGTCTGTTTCTTCATGCTGATTGGTTGAGTGGTTTAAGGGCTCATTCTCTAGAAGACTGATGTTTTAAGCTCCATATCAACAAATGCAATTTTTTGAAGCTTATTTTAGCCTTGTGACCAGGTTGACGCCTTTCTGACATGGAATATTGTGGAGATAAGGGAGTATAATCTTTAAAACAATTAGGAAGCAAAATTCTCCTCCTGTCTTGTCATTTCCTAGAGTGTAGTTAGTAAAAGAATAATATAGCTAGAAAGGGTGCAGAGTGTGCAAGGAAAAACGAAGAAGCTATTTTATGAAAATGAGTTAAGTGCAATACAATAATTCCAAATTTAAGGGAACCAAGAAAGTGATTCTTTAGGGGATGCTTGGGGAATGAAATGAGATGTTGTGTGCGATCATACCAGCACTAATGCACTGGATCCCATCAGAACTCCGTAGTTAAACGTGCTTGGGCGAGAGTAGTACTAGGATGGGTGACCTCCTGGGAAGTCTTCCTGTTGCACCCCTCGTTTTCTTATCAATGAAATGAGATGAGAATTTTGTGAATAGTAGTAAGATGGCTTGTGAATAGTATTGAAATGGTTTGAGATAAATATTTATTGGGTTTTGAGAAATGAGAGAAAAAATTGATTAAAAGATTATAAAGTTAAAAATATTGTTAGAATATAATTTTTTTAATATTATTTTTGTTTTGAGATTTGAAAAAGTTGAATTGTTTTTTGTTTATTGGCACCGGGTGTCCAGAACAGCATCCCAAGAAAAGCTTTATTGTTTGAGTTACAGAAAACATAATGGTCATTTGAGTAGCCTGTATATGTTTTGGACTGTCACCAATTCTTTGTTTATGTGGTAGGGCCGTTGTTTTTATTTTTCCAGTTTCTACTATATCTATAAAGAACTTTTGATAGCAAATGAGCTGGGCCATGTGCTAGCAATTTGTAACAGCCAAATGGTCTACTGGCCATTTTATACTGCCTAATTTGTTTGTTCTTAGCTGAATCTACACATATATTTGGCATTCAAGCTTTGCTCACACCACTTTCTTTCCCCTCCTCCCCTTGTTCACCTGTGGCCATTGCAGAAGAAAGGACTAGGGTTGCCCAGAATAACCGTAACAAGCGAAGAAGAGATCTACCCAACCAAACAATTATTAATTGTGATTTATACATAAATTTGGAAAGCAGCAGTAACTCTACGGTAACAGCAACCCTTCATGCTATATGTAATATCGTTTCATTATTGGTTTTTTATGTGTTTAGGTCAATGGATGGCTTGGTAACTGTTATTATTGATGTCTCCATGTTTACATCCAAGTACTAGTTATTTCCCCTGCATGCTGAGAATTTTATGCTTAAAAAGACATTACACATTCAATTTACTTTTCAAAGGGTGGGGAATAAATGACAAAAATTAAATGTAGCTAAACTTATCACCATTCATAAACATGCTTGAGTTAAATTCATGTAGGTATGGCTTTTAGATCCTTGGGACTGGTATTTAATTTAAAGAGGACAAATGGTAAGCATTAGGGATACGAAATTTGTTATATAAGATTTGATGTGTTCTTTCCTAATCACGTGTTTGGTTCTGTGAGTCTGCATTTTGTTGATGTTTATATGCTGCATTCTGAACCAACCCCAACGTCTTGTTTTGCTATGCATTGCAGCTGTTGGTTGGCATTTTTTAATCTAATTCCCGAGGTGCATCTTGCTCTGTGGATTTGATTTCTTTTTAGATTACTGTAATAGAATATGGTAGATTTTTTTTTGGGGGGGGGGGGGGGNGGCTAGCAAGTGATTTCCCACATCAAAGCCTTATTAGTGAGACGTGGCTTCATTAATTACATAGAAGCCTGTGTATGTCTCCCTTTCATCACACACGTCTGGAATTGTGCCTGGCATTTTTCCATCCCATATCACCAGCTATTTTGTGCCATGTCCTGATATGGCTACTTCACCCATTTTGAATTGGTTCTAGTAACACATTAGGCTCATGGTATGATCCTCTGTTGCTAGTGGCGACTTTTTGCTAACCCCTTTGCTATGATTATGAACCACCCATTACTTAAGTTATTTGATGGACTTCCATATTTGCAAAGTTTAATTGTTTTATTAATTTCTAGTTTATTTATTTGTATTTCAAGTTAAATTAATCATATAGTTGTTGAAACTGACATTATTTTGTATGGTGTGAACTCTTGCTCTAAATGTATGTTGTGGGGTTATGCGTACACTCATAGTCTAAGACTAACTTTAATGTTTCCATGGCAGAGAGAGAGTGTGACAAAGCTGCCTTCACCACCAAAGGAGCCCACATTTACCTGTCCAATTTGTATGGGTCCATTAGTTGAAGAAATGTCTACAAGGTGTGGTCATATATTCTGTAAGACATGTATTAAGACTGCAATGCGTACACAGAGTAAATGCCCCACTTGTCGGAAACACATCACAGCCAAAGAACTCATTAGAATCTTTCTTCCTTCAACCAGTTAATGGTCAGGCTTTATATTTGATTACGTAAGTTTTGCTCTCTCTCTTTGAATTTATAGCAGTAGTAAATTANAAAAAATATCTCTTGGATGAAAAATTACTTAAAATCCATTTGGTTGGTTGTGTTAGCACACTGACATATGTCAACTTTTAAACCATAGAAACGGGTAATTTTTTATTTGATCCACGACCTGATGATATTGTGGAGTATCATCATGTCAAATGTAGCATGCGTGATAATGGTGATGAGGTTGAAACTTAAAATCCATTTGGTTGGTTGTGTTAGGACACTGACATATATCTACTTTTAAACCATAGAAACTGGTAATTTTTTGTTTCTCTTGTACACATCTTGTGCTATGCCTCTTGTTTTATTCAATAAAATCTTCTGTACTTTGAAAAAAACAGGTGCAGTATTTACTTGAAGTAGTTCAGGGTGCTAAATTATTTGGAGAGTTTTTTTACTATTCGTATGATTTGATCCAAGACCTGATGATATTGTGGAGTATCATCATGTCAAAATCTAGCATGCGTGATAATGGTGATGAGGTTGAAACTTAATCTTAAGTATTCATTTTTTTGTTTATTATATTTGTTAGTTTAGTGAAATAGGCTATGAGAATGATAATAAAAAACAAAGGGTTTTTATTTTTGTCAAATGATTTATTTATCGTGGCAAAAATAAAATTATTTCAGTGTATCTAGTTGGCACATGTACGGGAGAGTTCACCATTGTTATTTATTAATCTGTTTGGGACCATAGCATATATTGACTGGGACTGTATACAGTGCTGATCGGGAATAAATACTCCGGTCATCTTCAACTACTGACAGGGTTGCTCTTTTGTCAACAGGATCCAAACAAACTGCTGCTGAGTGAAAGGGAAATGGAACAATTGTTTCGGCTTCTTGGTACACAATTGTTTATACTGCTAACAATTGTCTGAAAATATGATGCAGTTCAAGCTAATATACCTCATGACATTGGTGTTAAGAGCAAAGCAATATATGTTTGGAGTACGTGTCAAGAACAAAGTTATTTTTACTCTATTGTTGTCCTGAGACACTTTGTGTCTGTTAGTGTGGCTTAGGTGTTGATGGGAATTAGTGTTTGGGACTGGACGGTCTAGAGGGAATATTAGGTTAAATGATATGAATACACCGAGGTTGAGAGTAATTTAATTGCCCTTTCCTCATTGGGTTGTAAGTGAGAAACAGCAGTTATTATATATTTTAATGATCATCTGTGGGAGCTATCCAGTTTCTGTTTCTTTTTCTTGTATTTCAAAAGGTAACATCTATCGATATTGGTAGAGATGAAGATTATAGCAATCTGCATATCGCCGTTTAAATGGTACTGGTGAAAAAGGAAAGAGCGGCGCTCAATCATACGGCTAGCAGCTTTTTGTTTTTAATTTTTTTTCAAAATCTTTAATATATTTAAATATTTTTAAAAAAATAAAAAAATACATCAATACATTAAAATTATTTTCTTAATAATTAAGTAAAAAAAATTAAATAAAATGGCAAGCGGTACACCCGAGCGGTAGATTTTGGATGACAAACAAGTATTTCTCATAAGGAAATGGTTGGGTAGATTCCTCTTTCTTAGGGTCCGTTTGGATGTTGTGTTGAAATAAATTGAAATTTTTATGAATAATTATTAGAGATGATGGAATAAATTTTGTGAGGTTCACCTAATATGAGTTTAAATATATTTATGAAAAATTAAAAAAAATTATGGGTCTCACGTGTAAATATGTTGAATTGAAAAAAATTGTGAATTTTACGTGTAAAGATATTTTTAGTTGAGATAATTTAGTGATTTAAAAATTGAGTGTTTAGATGTTAGATTTAGTTTAAATTAAATTGAAATGTTTCAAATGGATACTTAATATATTGGAATTAGGACAATGCTAGAGCCACTGCTTGGGACTCCTGCGGGTTCTCGCATGTGTTTTTTTATATGTTTTTTAAAGTTATTTTTTATAGAGATTTTTTTAACACTTTTAAATATTTTTAAAAAATAAAATAAATTTAGAATATCATTAAAAAATACTTTCTTAATCAACAAGTAAAAATGAAAAATACTTCCTTAATCACGAAAAAAAAAACTGTCATTAAAAAAATATTTTTAATGATGTTATGATTTTTTTTTTAAATATTTAAAATTATTAAAAAATATATATATAAAAAAAATTATAAAAACACATAGAGCCCAACTATCAGCGGTGGCTCTATTATTATCCACTGGAATTAAGAATTTAAGATACATAGACACGTTGTGGCAAAAGAATTTCGATTTGATGTCGTGTCTATCTAATCAATTTAATGAGATCTTGAAGATATCAAATTTTTTTATTTTTTTAAAATCTCAAATTGAATGCAGATGATAAGATGATAAGATTATTTTATCAAGACTTACTGTTGTTATGATTTCTAGTCAACTATAAAAGTAGTGTATAAATTGTGCAAGTTCATGTACGGACTGGGTGATTGATGTGGCAGTGCAACTTTCATGTAGTATTGCCACGTGGGACCAGCTCGTTGCTGACGTAAATTTGATTACGAGATCACATGACACCTTTGTTGACTGGTCCACTATCAATTTTTCGAGTGTTGACCAGTCTGGTGTGGCAACAACTGCAGGCGACACGGGTTTTTGTGCAACTGTACAAATAACTTGTCTTACATAAGGGAAAAAAAAAAAAAAAAACAGGAACTTCAAAAGCTCAAGAAAGTTTAGGAGTCAACAAATGCCCAGTTTGTAAAATTGTTTCATCTCATATAAGTATAATTTTTTTAAAATTTTTACATAAAATATAATTAATTTCTATAATTTTAAAATAAAAATAATATTAAAAAATAATATTCTCATAATATTTAATTTAATTTTTAATTTTTATCTTAATTTATCTCATTTTAACTCAATAATAAAACGGCAGATAAAACAACAGAGTAGAAAAAGTAGAGCTTGGGAATAACATTAAGTAGAGCTTGGGAATAACATTTGCATCGGTCAAGAAAGGCGTCCAAGGCCTTGTAAAGATGCATGAAAGTTAAAGCAATAGCCACTAGCGCCTTGACTACTCTCTTTAGGCTAAAAAGAGGAGCAAATTAGATCCTTTAAGAATGAGATATCAAGGCTTAAGAGTAGAAAAGTCGGAACAGCATGTGAACACGTTACACGTAATTCGAGATCGAAAGAGCGGAGGGCCATCGATATTGGATTCAAGAACTGAGAAGTGCAAAATGTATTTTTTTGTTTTGTTAAGTTTTTTCAAGCATTTTAAAGATTACTTTAAACATTTAAAAAAAGAAAAAAAAATCATAAAAACATTTAAAAACACTTCATTAACAATTAAAAAATTAAATAAAAAAGAAGAAGAAGTGGAATCGGTGACTTTTATCGGGATGCATCCACCCATCATTTTCCTTGTAATATAGCCAAAGCACCTTTATTTTAGTTTTAAACCATTACAATATAGCAATAGTCACATGAATACTGCATCCCCATAACGTTCGAGCCTTAAGTACTACTAATTAAGACTTCTTATTTATGTAGTTATATAGTGGTCTTGATTTTACTTAGTACATACTAGGCAGCACAAAGATACGAACTGCATTTGG
Source organism: Pterocarya stenoptera (assembly GCA_003123785.1). Taxonomy (NCBI): domain Eukaryota; kingdom Viridiplantae; phylum Streptophyta; class Magnoliopsida; order Fagales; family Juglandaceae; genus Pterocarya; species Pterocarya stenoptera. The sequence goes on from QEOT01003128.1 coordinate 222,222, forward strand.
TTATGGTTGTACTTGGTCATGTTGATTCCCACCATCACCTTTGGAATGGTCTCCGTGGTGGCCGCCATTGTTTTTATGATCATGCTTGCAAGGTTTAGAGCCATCATCACCATGTTTAGGGCCACCAGGCTTTGGGATGCCTCCATAACCAGGGTATCCTCCATAAGGACCATACCCAGGGAACAAAACACAGTACGGGACTCCATACGGCCATGATCTATAGAAAAGAGATTCGCCGTGGTTCTGTTGATCAGAGTTGTGGACGTGATCGCCTTTGTTTGGCTCATCATATACCCATCCTTCAGTTCCAACTAGAAATGCCACGAGGAAGAGAACGAGAACGAATGCCGATTTGGTAGTAGTCGTTTTAGTGCTCTCCATGGTAATATCTATGTTTCAATCTCTCTGTTTTTTGCGTGGAAGAGAATGGTTTCAAGGCCAACCAAATTTATAGTGAGAGTTTTGAAAACGATGGCATTTTTTGTTACTTGGTTTGGCAACGAAACTAAATGGTCTCTGCATGCATGGGGCGCTTGGATTGTTATTCATGCAATAAGGTGGCCATGGAAAGATATGTACTTTCATATTGCAGGGCCCATAATAAATTTCATGGTTTTGATATTAAGGTTGGTGTGTGTGTGTATTTATATATATATATATATCTATATGATGGCCTCTAGGGGTGTAATTGTTCTGGTCCGGTCCGGTTTTTGACAAAATCTTGTACCGAATCGGTATGATCGGTTTTGTATTTTTTAAAACTGATTACGCCCCGGTTAACCTCATAAACCGGTACTTTCGGTTTAACCGGTTTTCGGTTCGGTCCGGCCCGGTTTTCCGGTTTTTTTAAAATGTAAATTTGATATGTTGTCATTAAAAATCTGTTTATAAAAAAAAAAATTGCTTTATAAAAATCTGTTATACTTTTATTAAAAAATCTGCTTTATTAAAAAATATCTGCTTCATCTTTACTAAAAATTACTTTACTAAAAAATCTGTTTTACTAAAAAAAAATCTGATTTACTATAAACTGCCTTCAAAAATCTGCTTTACATACTAATAGTTTCTGACGAATAGTGACGATATATCCAGGGGGCCGGGAAAGGTGGAAACTTGCTGCTTAGTGCCTATTATAAATTTATATAGTCTAGTATATTACAAATGTTCATATTTAAGAATTAAGATGAATATTTTATGTTATAATTGATTAAATTTTCATTTTTAAGATTAAACTTTTACTTTTTAATAATATTATCTTATTTATAATTATATTAATAATAATATAATTTATTAATTATATATTATATATAAAACTTATATATATTAATATATAAAAAATATTTTGTATAATTTTAATTTTTAATAAAACTTATATATAAAATATTAATTTATATATATATATTTATCAACCGGTCCGGTCCGGTTTGGAAAATCCTAAAACCGGAACCGGATCAGTTCCGGCCGGTTTACGGATTTTAGAAACCGGTTCCGGACCGGACCAGTTCAAAACCGGTTCGGACCGGTCCAGTCCGGTTCGGGCCAGTTTACCGATTTTTCGGTTTAAATTTACACCTCTAATGGCCTCCATTAATAGATCCTTGTAATGAGTAAATTCATAGGGCTTCTGACCCCATGCATCTAAGTGGAATGGCGTGTGATCAGGATTAGAGTACTCGTGAAAGTTCAGCAGGCGTCCGATATAGAAGGTTATCCACGGCTGAAGTACCGGCCATTTTATGTGAATTCATAATGTAACACGTAATTACCTCAATTAATGGTCCTTTCCTCATTTAGTTGTCAAGTGATCAGAAACAACAGTTTATATATGTGTGTGCGCGCTATTGGTCAGCAATGTTGTGTTGAAATAAATTGAAATTTTTATGAATAGTAGTTATTAGAGATGATAGAATCAGTTTTGTGAGGTTCACTTAAGATGAGTTTAAATATATTTATGAAAAATTGAAAAAAATTATAGGTCTCATGTGTAAAAATGATGTTGAATTGAAAAAAATTGTGAATTTTAAGTGTAAAGATATTTTTAGTTGAGATAAATTTAATGATTTGAAAATTGAGTGTTTAGATGTTAGATTTAGTTTAAATTAAATTGAAACGTTTCAAATGGATACTTAATATATTAGAATTAGGACAATGCTAGAGCCACCGCTTGGAGCTCCTGCGGGCTCTAATATGTGTTTTTTTATATATTTTTTTAAAATTATTTTTTACATAGATTTTTTTAACACTTTTAAATATTTTTAAAAAATAAAATAAATTTAGAATATCATTAAAAAACACTTTCTTAATCTGTAAATAAAAATGAAAAATACTTCCTTAATCACGAAATAAATAAAAAAACTGTTATTAAAAAAATATTTTTAATGATGTTATGATTTTTTTTTTATTTTTTAAAAATATTTCAAATTGTTAAAAAATATATATATATATAAAAAATTAAAAAAACACATAGAGCCCAACTACCAGCGGTGGCTGTATTATTATCCACTGGAATAAAAAATTTAAGATAGATAGACACGTTGTGGCAAAAGAATTTCGATTTGATGTCGTGTCTATCTAATCAATTTAATGAGATCTTGAACATCTCAATTTGTTTTTTTTTAATCTCAAATTGAATGCTGATGATAAGATTATTTTATCAAGACTTACTAGAAAATATGTTTCATTTAAAATTTTTATTTTTATTTTATCTTATTTTTATATATTTTTAAATTTTTATATAAAATATAATAAATAATTCAACTATTTCAAATCTCAATATAATTTTTTTAAATTCTAATTCAATTTTTTCAAATCTCAAAATTAAAAAATAATATTTTAAACTTTAAAATAAAACATAAAATTTTCATCTCATCTTCCAAACATAATCTTACTGTTATTATGATTTCTAGTCAACTATAAAAGTAGCGTATAAATTGTGCAAGTTCATGTACGGACTGGGTGATTGATGGGGCAGTGCAACTACATGTAGTATTGCCACGTGGGACCAGCTCGTTGCTGACGTAAATTTGATTACGAGATCACATGACACCTTTATTGACTGGTCAACTATCCATTTTTCTAGTGTTGACGAGTCCGGTGTGGCAATAACTGCAGCCGACACGGGTTTTTGTGCAACTGTACAAATAACTTGTCTTACATAAGGAAAAAAAAAAAAAAAACGAGTAACTTCAAAAGCTCAAGAAAGTTTAGGAGTCAACAAATGCCCAGTTTGTAAAATTGTTTCATCTCATACAAGTATAATTTTTTTAAAATTTTAACATAAAATATAATTAATTTCTGTAATTTTAAAATAAGAATAATATTAAAAATAATATTTTTATAATATTTAATTTAATTTTTAATTTTTATCTTAATTTATCTCATTTTAACTGACTGATAAAACGGCAGATAAAACAACAGAGTAGAAAAAGTAGAGCTTGGGAATAACATTTTTGCATCGGTCAAGAAAGGCGTCCAAGGCCTTGTAAAGAGATGCATGAAAGTTAAAGCAATAGCCACTAGCGCCTTGACTACTCTCTTTAGGCTAAAAAGAGGAGCAAATTAGATCCTTTAAGAATGAGATATCAAGGCTTAAGTGTAGAAAAGTCGGAACAGCATGTGAACACGTTACACGTAATTCGAGATCGAAAGAGCGGAGGGTCGTTGAAGCTTAGGCTAAGCTTCTGTCATTCCAATGCAGCTTAAGGGAAGGGTATAGGTTAGCCTTTAGTTCTTTTTGATAAAGGATCCTTTATTCTCATCCCAACAGCTTGGTTCTGGTCCTCTCCTCCCAGGGTGAGGTGTTTCTCTCTAGAGAGAGTTAAGTCTCTTAGACAGTTTTGGCTGCTCTGAAGAGGTGACAATGGAAGATGATCTAACTAAGCAGTGGGAAGGATTCAGTCTTACTGAGAAGGAAAAAGAGGAAGTTGTGTTGCCTTCAAACGTGAATGGAAAAACAGAACAATATGGTAAATTCTGTCTGCTGGTCATGATCATTGCAGAAAGACCAGTCAACCGAGAAGCTTTCAAGTCTACAATGGCCAAGATATGGAGATGCGAGAGCTGGATCAAGTTCTCAGAAGTAGGTTTGAACAAGTTTCTAATCGAGTTTAATAAAGAGAAAGACCTGCAGAGAGTGATCAGGGGTAGGCCCTGGTCTTTTGATAGATGGCTACTGTGTTTGCAAGTCTTTGAAGGGAACAAGTCTATAAATGATGTTCCTTTCAATAAAGAGGAGTTCTGGGTGCAAGCATACAACATTCCATTAGCCAGTATGACCTACGAGGTTGGAACTCAGATTGGAGGAAGTATTGGTAGAGTCATTACTGTCCAGGTGGACGATAGAGGGATTGGGTGGGGAAAATTCTTGAGAATGAGGGTAGAAGTTAATATATCAGAAGCTCTAGCCAGGGGTGTGTTCTTGACATTAGCAGGCAAAAAATCTTGGGTTGCACTCAAGTACGAACGTCTTCCTACCTTCTGTTTCAAATGTGGGGTGATCAAGCATACCAAAAATGGCTGCTCAGCAGGTTCACTTGGAGATAGCAAGTTGCAATATGGAGCTTGGTTGAGAGCCCCAGCAACGAAGGACAATGACAGCATGAACAAAGTATATGGCAATGAAGATGCTCAGCATCAGGGAGAAGACCAACCATGGAGGAAAGGAGACGAGGACAGGAATGAAGGCCCAGAAACCAACACCAAGTCAACTGCCGAATTCCAAGGAACATGTCCGCTTGATGTTAACAGCACAGGTATTGCAAAGGCTACTGAAAAGTGGGTCTTCCCTATGCTGTTTGCAAACACTGCTCAGATGCCGTTTAAGGAAACTCACCTTGAGCTGAAAGTGGAAAGTCCAAAACTGACTTCCCACGAGGGGAATGCCTATTCCATGCAAGGCATTGAGGGGAGTACCAAGCGTGCACCTGCACTCTTACACAAAGCAAACACTCTGCAGACAGGCCTGGGCTTTGAGGGTAATGGAGACCTGAGGGCCCAAGCCTCAGCTCTAGCTCACTTCGTTACAGACCAGGTCCAAGCTCTGGAGCAGATCAAAACACGAGCTAGCTGGAAAAGGCAAGCTCGAAACAAGAGACCTGTAAGTCTCTTAACAGAGAATGAAGGGAGCAAAGAAAACTGCACAAAAGGGACTAAGAGAGCCCTCACTAGATCAAGGGCTAGTGGGGCAACACAAGATCTAAAGAAAGCGAAACATGAGAGTTTCTCGGGCGAAAACTCTGATGGAATTGACATGGTGGAGGCTGTGGCACAGCCCCACCCTTTGCTATGAGTTGCCTAAGTTGGAACTGCCGAGGGCTTGGGAACCCTCGGACAGTGAATAATTTGCATCTCATGGTGCAAAATAAGGCCCCAAATTTTGTTTTCTTAATGGAAACAAAATGCAACAGACTTAAGGTAGAAACCATTAAAAGGAAGCTGAACTTTGGAAACAGTTTTGTGGTGAACTCGAAAGGATCAAGTGGAGGTTTGGCTTTTCTCTGGAAAGAAGAAACAGAAGCTGAAGTTTTGTCCTACACACAACATCACATCTCATTGAGGGTTAAGGAAATGAGAGAAGGTGATTCATGGATCCTCACTGGTTTTTATGGTAACCCAATCACAGCAAAGAGACATGAAAGTTGGCAACTCTTACAGGCTCTTACACCTACAGTCACAACGGGTTGGCTTTGTGTAGGTGATTTTAACGAAATCCTGAGGTATGATGAAAAATGTGGGGGTCCCTTAAGGCCTTACAGCCAAATGGAAGCTTTTAGAGAGGTTGTGGACAGGTGTGGGCTCAATGATATGGGATACTATGGCAGGAAATTCACTTGGTCAAATGGGAGACATGGTGCAGCCTTCACCAAAGAGAGATTAGATAGAGCCTTCTGTAACACTGCTTGGGCAAGGCTATTTAATGAATCGAGAGTCAATACCTTGCCAGCTATCAGTTCTGACCACAGTCCCTTATGGATAGAAATGGAACAGCTGAGACTTGGCTCCCATCGACATCAAAAGCCTTTCAGATATGAGGCAAGCTGGACTCTAAAGGAGGAATGCTTTAAAACAGTGGAGGAAGCATGGAGTATGCCTCGAGTAGCAGCAAACAAAGCACAACATGCTGTTGAGGGCCTTAAGATATGCCAGCAGAAACTGACCCAGTGGAGTAAGCAGCAACAAGGCAATTTTAAAAGAGAGATCAATGAACAAATGGATCAACTCTCTAAACTCCAAGACAGGAACACGGGGCAGTTAAATGAGGCAATCAAACAAGCTCAGCAAAGGATTGACAAAATACTGGAGGCTGAAAACATCAAATGGAAACAGAGGGCTAAGCAGAAATGGCTGAAGGAAGGAGACAGGAACACAAAGTTCTTTCACCAGTGTGCAACACAAAGAAGGAAAACAAATGGGATCAAGAAGCTTGTGGACACTAATGAACAAGAAATTACCTCGAGGGAGGGTATCAACATGCTATTCCAGGAACATTTTACAGATCTCTTCACCTCTTCCAACCCCAGCTGCCCAACAACATGTACTGCAACACTAGAATCCCGAGTGAGTGAAGAACAGAACCAGATGCTAACCAAACCTTACTCAAATCAAGAGGTTGAAGATGCTCTCTTCCACATGAATGGATTAAGCTCCCCAGGACCAGATGGCTTTCCTGCAATTTTCTATCAAAAACATTGGGCAGTAGTGGGACCTCAAGTGTGTGAAGCAGTTTTGAACATCCTTAACTCTAATGGCAGCATGGGGAGCATCAACAGCACCTTCATAGCCCTCATTCCAAAGAAGAAAACTCCCTCAAAAGTAACAGATTTCAGGCCAATATCCCTCTGTAATGTACTCTATAAACTCATTTCTAAAGTCATAGCAAATCGACTAAAAAAGGTGCTGCATTGTATTATATCTCCTTCACAATCTGCATTCATTCCAAATAGATTAATTACTGATAATGTAATTGTTGCCTTTGAGGCTTTGCACACAATGAAATGCCGAATGACAGGGAAAGAAGGATATATGGCTCTAAAGTTAGACATGAGCAAGGCCTACGATAGGGTGGAGTGGTGTTTCCTAAGGGCTGTCCTTTACAGGCTGGGTTTTTGCAGCAAATGGGTGGAATTGGTGATGAAGTGTCTAGAAACTGTTTCCTATTCTCTTCTTGTGAATGGTGTACCTCAACCTGAGTTCTCTACCACTAGAGGCCTAAGACAAGGTGACCCTTTATCACCCTATCTTTTCATTATATGTGCTGAAGCATTGAGCAATTTAATCCACAAAGCAGAGGAAAGTAGGATGCTGCATGGGGTTCCTGCTGCAAGAGGCCAGATTAGAATATCTCACCTCTTCTTTGCAGACGATAGCCTTCTGTTTTGCAAGGCAACTGCAATTGAATGGGGTAGGCTGTTCCACTTGCTCAAAACATATGAGATGGCATCGGGTCAAAGATTAAACCTAGAGAAAACCTCTATAATGTTCAGTCACAACACAGCAAGGTCCACTCAAGAACATATTCTGTCTATTGCTGGAATAAGGTCAGCCATGACATATGAAAAGTATTTAGGTTTACCTTCGGTGGTGGGGAGAAATAGACTAAGCTCCTTCACAAGCATTTTGGATAACATCAGAACAAGACTTAGCAATCACAAAGTCAGAACACTATAACAGGCAGGGAAAGAAATCTTCATAAAAGCAGTTCTCCAATCTCTTCCTACCTATACTATGAGTGTTTTCAAGCTGCCAAAAACTCCACTTCAATCCATCAATAGTGTCATTCAAAACTTCTGGTGGGGCCAACAAGATAAGGAGCATAAAATTCACTGGATTTCTTGGAAGAGAATGGGACAAGCAAAATCAGCAGGGGGTTTGGGATTTCGGGACCTGGAATGTTTTAACTATGCTATGCTCTCTAAGCAATGTTGGAGAGTAGTTCAAGATCCAAACTCACTAACAGCTAGAGTGTTAAAGGCCAAATATTTCCCCTCATTGACATTTCAGACAGCAAAGGTGGGATCTAAACCTTCATATATATGGAGAAGTCTGTTGGCTGCCAGGCATGTTCTAGAGGCTGGTTCCTTTTGGAGGGTGGGCACAGGGTCTGAAATCTTTGTTTGGAAAGATAAATGGCTAGACCAAACTAATCCAAGAAAAGTCACCAGTCCAGTTAAGAATCTAGAGGGAAGTGCAAAGGTGGCTGAATTGATAGATCCTGTAACTAAGGAGTGGAAAACAGATTTGATCCAAGATACTTTCGAGGAGAGGGAAGCTAAATTGATCTTAGAAACCCCTGTTAGTGCTATGCATACCAGGGACAGAATTATATGGCATGGAACTAAGGATGGATCCTTCTCAGTAAGGAGTGCATACCATTTGGTAAAGGCTAGGGAGATGGCAAACCAAGGCCAAGCCTCAACCAGCAATGGCCTCACGGAAGTTTGGAACAAGATCTGGAAGTTGCAGGTCACACCTGGGGATAAAACCTTCCTATGGAGAGCATTCCAAGAGGCTCTCCCAACTCAATCCAACCTGTTTAAGAAGAAAATTGTGAGTGACCCCCTATGCCTTATTTGCTGCAGAGAAGAGGAAACTGCCCAACATGCATTATGGGGTTGTGTAGCAGCCATGGATGTGTGGAGTCAGTGTTCCAAAAGGTTACAAAAATGTTCCATCCCTCGAACATCTATGATACAGCTATTTGATTCATTAACCATGGTACTGAGTACAGAGGAAATTCAAGAGTTTGTGGTGGTAGCAAGGAAGATTTGGTGGAGGAGGAACTCTTTTATCTTTAAGTAGGAATTCTCCCACCCAAACCTCGTAGTAAGAGAGGCAAGATCAGTGTTAGACATGCTGGTAGAGCAGCCTATAGAATGGAGTAACAGCATCAACCAAACTTCCTCCACAGGTGACTCCTGGCAAGCACCACCAGGGAACTGTTTCAAGGTTAATTGGGATGGGGCAATCGATAAGCTGAACGGCATGGTTGGTGTTGGAGTGGCAATTAGGAACAGCTCAGGTCAGATTATAGCAACATTGAGGCATAGGAAGAAGCTATTCCCTGACCCCTTACTAGCAGAATCTTATGGGGCTCTACAAGCTGTAAAATTGGCAATGGAGATTGGTTTGCAACAGATCATACTCGAGGGTGACTCCTTGCAAGTCACAAAGGCATTGGTTGAAGATAGAGAAGTGTTGAGTAGCTCCAGCATGTTCTGGAGTGAAGCCAGGTTTTATTTAATGTCATTTGCTAAATGGGATGTTTCTCATGTTAGGAGAAATGGAAATCTTATAGCCCATTTACTTGCAAAGGATGCTCTTACCATTTCTGATCTTATTGTAACTATGGAGGATTCTCCTCCTTGTATCTCATCATTTTTATAATGGAATGGATTAAGGGTTTTATCTCAAAAAAAAAAAAAAAAAAAAGGATCTTTTATCACATCTAATGTAATTTTCTTTTTCTTTCTTTTTTTAATAAATTCATATGTATGAGAGAGAGAGTTTTCTTTCTATCCTTTCTATCTTCGGCTAGGAAGAGAGGTTTATAATAGAATAAATATAGATAGAAATTATTATTTAGAGAAGTCATTTTATATATATGATGTGGCATCATTTAGACCACACACAGAGAAGATGGAAAAAAAAAGATCTAACGACAACCATGCAGTGAGTGCAATGAGTGCACTGCTACAGTGATTTTTATGTAGAATTACTCTTTGTAATATGGTACTACTAGGGCCATCGATATTGGATCAAGAACTGAGAAGTGCAAAATGTATTTTTTTATTTTGTTTTTTATTTTTTTCAAGCATTTTTAAGATCACTTTAAACATTTAAAAAAAGAAAAAAAAATCGTAAAAACATTTAAAAACACTTCATTAACAATTAAAAATTAAATAAAGAAGAAGAAGAAGTGGAATCGGTGACTTTTATCGGGATGCATCCACCCATCATTTTCCTTGTAATATAGCCAAAGCCCCTTTATTTTAGTTTTAAACCATTACAATATAGCAATAGTCACATGAATACTGCATCCCCATAACGTTCGAGCCTTAAGTACTACTAATTAAGACTTCTTATTTATGTAGTTATATAGTGGTCTTGATTTTACTTAGTACATACTAGGCAGCACAAAGATACGAACTGCATTTGGTTATGGTTGTACTTGGTCATGTTGATTCCCACCATCACCTTTGGAATGGTCTCCGTGGTGGCCGCCATTGTTTTTATGATCATGCTTGCAAGGTTTAGAGCCATCATCACCATGTTTAGGGCCACCAGGCTTTGGGATGCCTCCATAACCAGGGTATCCTCCATAAGGACCATACCCAGGGAACAAAACACAGTACGGGACTCCATACGGCCATGATCTATAGAAAAGAGATTCGCCGTGTTTCTGTTGATCAGAGTTGTAGACGTGATCACCTTTGTTTGGCTCATCATATACCCATCCTTCAGTTCCAACTAGAAATGCCACGAGGAAGAGAACGAGAACGAATGCCGATTTGGTAGTAGTCGTTTTAGTGCTCTCCATGGTAATATCTATGTTTCAATCTCTCTGTTTTTTGCGTGGAAGAGAATGGTTTCAAGGCCAACCAAATTTATAGTGAGAGTTTTGAAAACGATGGCATTTTTTGTTACTTGGTTTGGCAACGAAACTAAATGGTCTCTGCATCCATGGGGCGCTTGGATTGTTATTCATGCAATAAGGTGGCCATGGAAAGATATGTACTTTCATATTGCAGAGCCCATAATAAATTTCATGGTTTTGATATTAAGGTTGGTGTGTGTGTGTGTGTTTGTGTGTGTATTTATATATATATATATATATATACTAGTAAGGGCAACGTGCGTTGCACGTGTGCCCAGTTGATAAATATAAAGAAAAAATTAAAAAAAATATAAAATAGTAAATTAGAAGGTGAAAAAAAAAATTTAAATAAAAATTGAACAAAATATATAAAGTAAAGAAAGAAGTATAGACTTTACATATAATTTAGCATCTTAATTATTTAAGTATATAATTACAATAGTGAAAAGTTTAAGAAAAAGAGATTTTGAGAGTTTATGAGTTGTTTAATTTATAGGTTAGACAGAGAGTATATTAAGTTTATTTTAATGCAATTGCGTATGTTGATTCATTTCTGTGGGCAAGTACATAATCTATTCATTTTCTAAAACTGTAGTTGCAATATTTACTAAATATTACAATTATCAGTTTGAAAATAACAACCGCTACACATCCAGTATCTTCCTCTACTTCTAGATAGACTCGTCAGCTAAAATTAATGAGAATATTAGTAATTGCGTAATTTTAACAATTACTATATTATATTTATCATGTAAGGAATGATCATTTAAAATGATGAGATAAAATGATTTGTCGTGGTTATGAGATGCTCATATTTTTGTAATTATAACACAAACTTTTCGTTGCAGTCATATCCAATTGCTTTATTACAATTTGTACGAGACATGTAGTGAAACTTCAAAGTGAAGGAGATGTTGTCGATCTGGGCTGTGAAGGCCTCCGGCGTTCCTTGAGATTGACTATGTGCATCGGTGGCTCACTGTGTATCATAAATTTCATATGTGGGTGGTCTTGTGAGTTATTTCTTTTATATCAAAGCTTCACTTCTCTTAAATCTTGCGTACTTTATTTATTTATTTATTTACTTACACAAATAAATTTATCAATTATTACTATCCTGCTCGTTACTAAAAAAAATTATCGCTATCACTAAAAAATCAGAGAATTTAATAAAAAAATAAATTGCTATTGATTTTTTTGTCCCTCCCTCTCTCTTCAAT
>QEOT01003128.1:235343-251025 GCA_003123785.1 Pterocarya stenoptera
CTGTCGTGGTGGCCGGTGAGGTCGCTGGTGGCGCACGGCGGCGCGGGGTTGAGGAGGGCGAATCCGTGAGAGAGGCAAGCTATTTCGGGTGGGGGAGAGAGAATCGTGGTGGCTGGGTCCGTCAGAGGTGGTCGCCGGTGGAAAGGGGAACTCGTGTGGTTGTGGCCGGCGATGAGCGGCGGCGCGCTGCTGTGGCTGGGAGGAGCCGAGAGAAACGCATGGGAGAGGAGGTGTTGGCTGGGGAGAGGAAATGGCAGAACGGTAAATTGGAAATAGAAGCAGGGGCAAAATCGGAAGAAGATAAGGGGCAAACGGAAATTTGAGGATAAAAGCAGGGGTAAAATGGAAAAAAAATTTATTAGACGAAATACTGTTCCTAGCCATTCGCGTTTTATATATAAGTAGATATCTATATGATGGCCTCGATTAATAGATCGTTGTAATGAGTAAATTCATAGGGCTTATGACCCCATGCACCTAAGTGGAATGGCGTGTGATCAGGATTAGAGTACTCGTGAAAGTTCAGCAGGTGTCCGATATAGAAGGTTATCCACGGCTGAAGTACCTGCCATTTTATGTGAATTCATAATGTAACACGTAATTACCTCAATTAATGGCCCTTTCCTCATTTAGTTGTCAAGTGAGAAACAACAGTTTATATATATGTGTGCGCGTTATTGGTGAGCAATGGGAGCTATCCAGTTTCTGTTTCTTTTTCTTTTATTACAAAGGTAACATCGATCCATTGATATGGGTAGAAATGAAGATGACCGTAATCTGCAATATGGCACTATTTAAGCATTTAAATGTTGGTGTAGTTGTTTACTTGGCATTAGAAGATATAACTTGAATGCCATGGACAGAGTAGAAAAGGGAAAATTGCTGGGTAGAGTGTCATTTTCTTAATAAATATATTGAAATGAACATAAACCTGTTATGTGTCATTTAATGCATGTAGTCTGTTAAAATTTTTCGAGTGGGGTGAATCCTGCGTAAACATTTAAGAGAAATACTTTAGTGGCTTAGCCACAGAGATTTCACAAAAACAAACTCACAAACTAACGTAATTTGATATAGTATATCATATTGTAAAGTTATTTTTACTATAAAGTAAATCAACGTCAGTTTGTGAGTCTACTTTTATAAAATCTGTTTATACCTACAGTACTTCTCAACATTTAATTATTTCTCTCTAATCTCTCTCTGTATTAGACCTTTACTCCTTTACTATTTAGTGAGACACATGGAGAGGATTTCAAGTATTTACAAGTCTCATTATTTCAATAATTGTAATGTAGCCTAGCTAGTGCGAGCAATCTAATTGGAATGAGGTTCTTATTATTGTTATGATCTCTAACCAACTCATGTGAAACGGTGCATGATACAAATGGTGCATTGTATTGCATGGAATAAACAAAAAAGCATCAACATCGACTCAAGAAAGTTCAAAGTTCACCCACAAAGAAGTAGCCAGACAGCAGACCAGAAAAATGTGGTGCTTGATGCTAGGGGAATAACATTTGTAAGGGTCAAGGCGGCCATGGCCTTCTAAAGATAAAAGAAATGCAAGAAAGTTAAAGCAGTAGCCACTAGCCAGGCCTTGACTACCTCTATTTAGGCAGGCCTTATACTTAATGCCCAAGCTTAATTTAGTCATTCCAATATCACATAAGGGTGGGATATGGGTTTAGCCTTAAGGTCTTTTGGTATTGATGCATTACTAGGTTTTGAAGTTAGGGGATCTTTTAGCTAGCTCTTCTAGCTAGTATTTAGATGATATTTTATTTCTTTTATTTGTTTTTAATCATGTTCAATGTCGAGCTCATTAGGATTAGTTTTATGTATATGAGAGAGAGAGAGAGAGAGAGAGAGAGAGAGAGAGAGCAAAAGCACCTTTATTTTAGTTCTAAGCAATTACATAAGACAAATTACCACATCCATGCATGGTACATCCCCCCATACTGCTCGAGCCTTATATATATATATGTTAGGCTTCTTATTTAGATGGTTATGTAGCTGTACTCTTGGTTTTACTTAAGAACACATATGCTAGACAGCACATAGACATGATGAACTCGATTTGGTTATGGGTCATGTTGGTGATCATCATGGCGCCCGCCGTCACCTTTGGAATGGTCTCCATGCCCGTCATTTTTTTTATGATCATGCTTGCATGGTTTAGAGCCATCATCGTGATCTTTAGGGCCACAAGGCTTTGGGATGCCTGCATAACCAGGCCGGAATCCTCCATAAGGACCATACCCAGGAAAGATAACACAGTAGGGGATCCCATTCCATGATTTAAAGAAAGGATATTCGCCATTATAGGGTGAACCATAGGAGGGCTGGTCATGATTAGAGTTGTAAACCTGATCATCGTTGTTTGCCTCATCAGTCAGGCCTCCTTCAGTGCCGACAAGAAATGCCATCAGAAAGAGAACCGAAACGAGTGCCGCTTTGGTAGTAGTAGTTTTAGCGCTTTCCATGGTAATGATCTAAGTTTCAATCTCTGCTAATTTTGCATGAATGGAAGAGAAATGCTTCAAGGCCACCCTAATTTATAGTGGGAGTTTTGAAAACGATGGCATTTTTTGTTACTTGGTTTGGCAACGAAATTAAATGGTCTCTGCACTTGCTAATTACAAAATCAGGATGAAAACTAAATATACAGATATACTCTATACCATATATATTGCAGGGCCCATAATTAATTAATTTCATGGTAATTTTGATATTAAGCTGGTTGTCAATTTCTTAGCAAGTGGAATCGAGTGTGATCAAATAGGATTAGAGTTGTACGTGCAAGTTCAGCACCCATCATATCATGATGCGGAGATCATAGAAGGTTATGATATTCCATGGTCTCACGGCTGAAATAATAACAGCTGCCAATTTATGTGAATTCATAATGTAACACGTACGCATGCAACCTCAATTAATCCTCGGTTCAATCAAGATCAGATCATACACTTGATGCAATTTACTGCCACATATTTTCCCATAAAAGAATGGAAAAAATGACCCCGGTGGAATTCCGGGGTCAGCTCATCATGATCCAATGCTTGAATTAAAATACTAGAAATATGAGAATGGCCGATCGAGTACTGATCATCTTCCCCTAAAAGAGGAAAGAATAGATGAAAGAGATAGCGTGTATATATAATCATTTTGTAGAATCCTCTTGAAGGAAATAACTACATTACCGTTGTGTTAGGCCAAGCACCATCTAATTGAAGAAAGAAATTATATCCCTAGCTAGCTACGTCGATAACGTCTGTCTATTTTATCTGATAAAAAGATTATAAATTAAATAGGTTTGATTTGAAGATGTTTAATAAGTAGTTCAATTGGTGAAGTTAGCAAACTCAGGGCGATCAAACGACGTCTTTATCTGAAGTCTACATGAGATAATAAAAATATGAGTCTTACTACAAGAGAAATGATTATTCGTGATGAGTTATAGGTGACGAAATTGACTATTTATATATGATATATATTCATTTTAGTAAGAAATTGACATTTTGGTAGAGTTTTCGTCAACAACTCTGAATTGATCTCTAGAACCTATTATCAAGAGAACTAAACACCATTTCAACGCCTTTGCAATTTCATTTTGGGCTCATGATGAAAATCCCATCCTAGCTTCCCTCTTAGCCATGCTGATAACCGATCCAAATCCAACTTGTAGGGGTCAAATCAGTAGCCTATAATTTAGTCTTGACATAAAGCCAAAAGTTAAGCTAAGACATAAGGCTAAGAAGAGATAAGGAAAGAGATTTAGACTCTTAAAAGGAAAAGACTTTATAATGCAAGTTGGACTCAATCACTCCAAGAAAATAGACTTCTATATAAGGAGAAGATCTCCACAAATCTACAGAGGCTCCCTACGCACAATGACTCCAAAGAATCTTCTCTCAATGGAGGCATCGTCTTCAATCTCCTAAAACCCTGATTTTCTCTATTGTATAATGAGATATATGAGGCCATGAGATATTGTAAATCATTTATTATAGCGAATTTCGCCCCCCAAATAATCCGTGGACGTAGGTATTATGCCAAACCACGTAAATGAATGAACATGAAGAGCATCGTATCGAAGCCCAAATCATCATCATGGGCTGGGAATATTTCTTTCATCCTTTCCGTCTGTTGTATAAATTTATGCATTAACACAACTCAAGCGCAATAGAAATTGAAAAGAAAAAAAAAGGGGGGGAAAATATCAAGTTAGAATATCATTTGAGTACTGATGGCAATAGAAGGGAATGTTTATGGATCATATAATAATTTATGGCCTCACGACACGATGATCAATACGTGCCAAAAGAAAAGAGATCATTGATTTAGGGATTTATTGTTCCGATCGAGAAGAGAAATATTGCTTTCGATTGCGTCCAAGTAGTACTAGAACCATTTAGATTGCTTCTAAGTGAGAAATATCGACCATTTTAAGAGAAATTAGTTGGGCTTGTACTGGATGTAGTAGGATCGAGCTAGCTAGGTTGGTCACAATCTTGCAGCAAGGAGACCCACCTCATCATATCTATTTACATATACACTATAAGAAAATTGCTTATTTGTGATCAATTATTTCTTGTTAAAATAACTATTTTCTATCAAAATGAATTTATTCTCATTATAAATAGTAATTCTTGTTACAAATAACTCATCATAAATAGTCATTCTTGTTAAAATAACTATTTTATGGACAACCTATAGCAACAAGGAGATTGGAGAGCTGGCAATTATTAAGAATCTTGAAACCTAGTAACCAATTATCTTGGTTGCGTATGAGAGACTTTAATGAAGTTGTTTCCCAATAGGAGAAGGTTGGAGTAACTTTCAGGCCTTATAAACAAAAGAAGGATTTCAGAGAAACTCTAGAAGATTGTGATTTAGGTGACTTGGATTACAAGGGGTCTAAATTCACCTAGAGCAATAACAGGGAAGGTAGTCAATTTACCAAAGAAAGATTGGATAGGGCTATGGGAAATAGTGCCTGACACTCTCTATATGATATTAATTAGGTGTTTGTTCTGCGTGTGCAAACTTCTAATCATAGCCCTTTCTCGTTATCATGCCAAAATCGAGAGTTTAAAAATGTGCCAAGGAGAAAGCTTTTTAGATATGAAACCAGTTGGTCTAAAAAGGAAGACTGTTATGAAGTTATTAAGAATGCTTGGGTTTGCACATTTTCTTATTCCAATAAGGTTGAGTTAATCAAGGAAGGTCTGAACAAATGTAAGGACAAATTGGTGGAATGGAGTAAAATAACTTATGGGAATCAAAGGAAGCTCATACAACATAAAAGAGAAATGATCGAAGAGCTGCAGGCTTCCAATTCAAGTTCAAAAGCAGTGGTTCTTCCACAACCTACACCTAGAGGGGGGTGAATAGGTGTAATCCAATTTTTTTAGGTCTTTACAAAATTAGAGACAAACAAGCTATTAATCAAATAACACAAATAATCAACACGGTGATTTTGGTCACGAAGTGGAAACTTATTTGAAGAACGTCTTCAAATTCTAAAAGCACTTTAGGTGTAAGACACCACCTAAAATCCGCTATAGAAAAAGTTTGTTACAACCAATTTAGAGATACTCACAAAACCTTTGTAGTATGCTAAACTTGGCTTGCAACTTCACAAGCGACCCACTCAATCTCTACAAGCATGTAGTGCTGGAACTTCGACCTTTCTATAGCTTTCCACGAGAACCTCTCGATCTCTGCATCAACAGTAGCTTCAGACTCTTTCGGCCAATAAACACGTCCACTTCAATGGATTTGAAAATGTTTGATCTTGAGTGTGGTGTGGTGGAGATGTGTTTGTCCAAGAGAGATTCACAATGTGGAAAGAAGTATCTCCCAATGGCTCTTGGAAGCAACTAGGGTTTTTGCTCAATTTATCCACACCAAGAAAGAACTAGAAACTTTCCTTTTATACTTCCCAACAAAGAGGCGCTTAAACCTAAGGATAAATTAGGTTTCCATCATTGGCTCGAGTGAAGTGTCGAGCGTAGTCGAGCGAACTCTTTGACTTGAAATTTGCTTGAGCGAAGTCAAGCGAACTCTTTGACTTGAACATTGGCTCTAGCGAAGTGTTGAGCGGAGTTGAGCGAATTCTTTGACTTGAATGTAGCTTGAGCGAAGTGTTGAGCGTAGTCGAGCGAACTCTCTGACTTGAAGTTCGCTCGAGCGAAGTCAAGCGGAATCGAGCGAATTCTCTGATTTAGTTAACACCCTTTTTTTCACTTTGACGCACTTCAACACTTGTTACAACACAATTTTGGTTTTCACAAGAATATGCCAATCAACTAATTTTTTCCTAAACACAGGTCATTCCAGTGAACTCATTAAATATTTGCAAAAAGTTGTAGACTGTTACTTTGAGGAAAAGGACATGAAATGGCACCAAAGGGTTAGCAAAGGTGGCTGCCAAAAGGGAGATAGAAACACCAATTTTTTTTTTCATAAATGTGCTACTTAAAGAAAGCAAGATAATGCTATACACAAGATTTCTAATGGTGAAGGGTAGTCAGCCGTTGGACAAGAGGAGATTAGCATGTGTTTTCAGTCCTTTTATCAAGATTTATTTAATTCATCCAATCCCAAAGGGATTACAGAAGTTCTTGCTCACTTATATCCAGATATTTCTGAAGATATGAACAGGTTCCTAATGAGAGAGTTTTCTAGTGAAGAGATAGAAAAGTCCCTTTTTGAGATGAACCCTCTAAGTTCTCAATGACTTGATGGCTTTCCAGCAATGTTTGACCAAGATCATTGTCGTGTAGTGGAGAATGATGTTATTGGAGCCATTAAAGATATACTCAGCACTAAAGTGGGATTTGAGGAAGTGAATAAGACCTTGATAACTCTGATTCCTAAAAAGCAGTCTCCCAAAACAGTTTCTGACTATCGACCTATTAGCCTTTGCAATGTTTTTTTATAAAATAATTGCTAAAGTCTTGGCTAATAGATTGAAAGTGATCATTCCCAAAATTATCCCTCCAACTAAGAGTGCATTTGTGTCAAGTAGATTGATTTCTGACAACATTATTGTGGATTATGAAGCAATGCACACTATGCAAAACCAAAAAAGATGAAGAAGAGAAGGCTTTATGGCTCTTAAATTTGATATGAGTAAGGCCTATGATAGAGTTGAATGGAGTTTCTTGGAGGCTGTTTTGCAGATAATGGGATTTGATAGAAGTTGGATTGATTTGATTATGCAGTGTGTTAGAACTGTGAGTTACTCTCTTCTAATAAATGGAGTTCCACAACAAAGTTTTAAGCCATCAAGAGGTATTAGACAAGGAGATCCCTTATCTCCCTACCTATTTATTTTTTGCCCTGAAATACTTAGTTCATCCTGATGCTGAACATCAAGGACACATCACTAGAATTCCTTTAGCTCATGGCTCTTTGCTTGTTAATAACTTATTTTTTGTAGATGACAGTTTCTTATTGTGCAAGGCCAATTCCCTTGAGTGAAGTGTATGAACAAGCATCAGGTCAAAGATTAAATCTGGAACAGACTTCAATCTTCTTCAGCAAAAACACAAGTATTGAAGTTCATCAGATCATATTGGCCACTGTAGGTATTAAAGCCTCATGTTCTTATGAAAAATATTTGGGGCTACCCTCTTGTGTTGGTAGACACAAATCAAGAACTTTTAATTTTATCCTGGACAAGATTAGTAGTCAAATGTGCATTTGGAAAGTGAAACTGTTGTCTCATGCAGGCAAGAAGATTCTTCTTAAATCAGTCATTTAAGTTATCCCCACTTATAGCATGGGTATTTTCAAGATTCCACTTTCTATTTTGAGAGAGATCAACAAAGTTATGCTATCTTTCTGGTGGGGGCAAAAGGATAATAGAACAAAGATTCATTGGCTAAATTGGAAGAAACTTGGTAAAGCAAAAGATGCAGGTCGCCTTAGATTCAAGGACTTTGAAAACTTTAACCTTGCTTTGTTGGCAAAACAAGGTTGGAGGATTATTCAAAACCCAAACTCATTGCCAGCATAGACCATGAAAGCTGAATACTTTCCTACATCTCAGATTTTCTTTCTGCTAAATTAAGGAATAATGCTTCCTACATTTAGAGAAGTTTGATGGTAGCAAGAAATCTTCTGGAAGAAGGTTTGTTATGGAAAATAAGCAATAGTGAATCAGTGAGAATATGACAAGATAAATGGATTCCAAGACCTTCTTTATTTAGATTCGAAACTCCAGTTAGTATACTAGATGCAGATGCAAGAGTTAAAGAATTGATTGATGATGATACTAAGTACTGGAACCTTCCTTTATTAAAGGTTATCTTCTCTAATTCTGAAGTTGAGGCTATTAGCAGGATTTCTATCAGTCCCTGTAATAACTCAGACATCTTAACATGGAGTTATACAGCAAATGACAAGTTCTCTGTCAAAAGTGCATATCATCTTCAAGGAGAACTAATGGAGAGCAAGAATGGACATGCATTGAGTGACAGATCCAACTTAAAGTTTTGGTCTAAGATATGGAAGCTCAAGTTTTCAAATGCTATTAAAATGTTTTTATAGAAAGCCAGCTATGAGGCTCTTCCCACTAAACTAAATCTTTATAATAGAAAGGTGGTTGAATCTCCTATTTGTCCTAATTGTATGGAATTGCCTAAAACAGTGGCTTATGGTCTTTGTACCTGCAGATCAGCTCAAGATGTTTGGGGACTAAGCTCAAGGAGAGTTCAGAAATGCAGTATTGAAGTTACATATTTCAGAGAAATTTTGGCCCAATTGTTTTCATATAGGACTGATGAAGAAATTTCTGAAGTAGCAGTTACAGCTCAACATATCTGGAAACGAAGGAACACTTTGGTTTTTGAGGGAAAATTCACATCTTCTAGTTTACTGGTGCATCACTCATTGCAAGCTGTGACAAATCTTAGGAGTTGTGCCATTTCAGCTCCAAAAAATGCAGGCAGAGATAAACTGATACTTGGCCAGTGGACAGCCCCTCCAATGAACTACTAGAAAATTAATTGGGATGCAACAATTGATAAAGTTCGATGTAAGGTGGGTATAGGAGTTCTTGTCAAAAATTGGGAAGGGAAAGTTATAGTTACTTTGAGATCAAATGAACTCTACCCTGATGCTCTTTTGGGTGAAGCCATTGCAGCTCTCAAAGCAACAATTTTCTGCTCTCATTTGGATTTGCAGCAGATTATCCTTGAAGGAGATGCACTATTTGTGGTCAATTCTATCAAAGTGTTGAGGAAAAATGGAGTTCAGTTTGTATGATTATAAGAGATATTAAGACTATGTTGGGCAAGGTGCAAGTCTGGTCTGTAAGGCATGTCCAAAGGAGTGCCAATATATTTCTCATGTTTTGGCTAAGAGTGCTATTGATCTCTCTGAGGAGAGTATTCTTTTAGAGGACTATCTATCTTGTATTCATTCTTTACTCTAAAGAGTATTAACAAAGCCAATCTTTTCTCAAGAAAAAAAAAACATTAACTAATTTTTAGCGGGCATGAAGTTTGTCGTTCCATAGAGTAGCTAGCTAAATTTGGACTGCATTTAATAATATTGCGAGTCCACAAATTGTATCTATCTTTTCTTGAATTGTGGAAAATTGTATAAATTAGAAAATTATGTATAGAGGATGTACTTGACCCCAAAAATTGACCCCCGATTAATTAATCTTAAGCTGCAGGATCCTGATCTAATTTTTCTTATGGATATTGGTTTTTGGCTAGCTGCCTCTCTTAAATGGAATGACAAACTACATGCCCTTATAACTTCTGGATTGCAATTACTTGTGTGTGATATATATATATATAGAGAGAGAGACAGAGAGAGAGAGAGAGAGAGAGAGAGAGAGAGAGAGAGAGAGAGCACACGATTTTTTTTTTAATTGTTATATAGGCTAAAGCACATTTCTTTCAGTACTCATCCACATTACACTGAAGTCACTGAACAACAGCAAACAAAACACTAATTATTTAAGGCTAGCTCATTATATTTATTTAGTTTTATATAAAACCCCATAGAAACATGCATGCATGCATGTTTGAAATGCTGGCTTCCTTTGGTCATCATGGAGATTTGCCTCCAACTCCATTAATAGCAGCTTTAGGAAAGGGTCCATCACCTTTACCAGGGCCTCCGAAACCAGGAATCCCTCCGAAAGGGCCGAAGCCAGGACCTCCTTTGAAAGGGCCGAAACCAGGACCGCCATTGAAAGGACCGAAGCCGCCATGGAATCCCATCCCAGGAAAGCCACCGAAACCAGGACCGCCTTTGAAAGGACCGAAGCCTCCAGGAAATCCAAAGAAATTCTGAGGGTTGTAGACTTCATCATCACGATCTTTCTTTGGCACATTCCTTGATCCTTTTGTACTACCTATAGTACTGAGAAATGCTATAAGAAAGATCAAAACGAGAAAGAACGATGCCTTAGTTGTCTTCTCCATAGCAATCTTTATATATTTGTCTCGATTATGCTGTAGAACAGTGTTAATGGGCAAGTGAAGATAATTGTTCCAACGCCACCCTAATTTATAGTGCAACTCGTGAAAACAAGGGCAGCGTCACTTTTACTTAGTTTGGAAATGAAATTGAAGGCATTAGTCCATTAAAATATACCATGAAACTAATTATATTTTTGATGGGCCATGATTTCTTTATATGTTTTGCTTTTAGGTTGCTCTGAATCCTCTAATAAGCACAAATGGGAATAATATTAAGTGATTTCGTTGGGAATCTGGTTGTGAATTTAATATATAACTTAATTGCTATGATGATCAGATGGCCGATTAGAAAAGCTTTCGGTGCATGCATTTAATTGGTCGAGCCAAATACAAACTCAAGTTACAGAATCGAACCATTTTGTCGAGCCATGGATTATACATATCATGTATACATGTAATATTATTAAATAGTCATGAAAATTGTCAACTCAACGCTTTTGAAAGGTAGTAGCTTTCCTATAGGGACATACATTTTTGTGCTAGTCACTGATTTGAATTCACTTGTAATTGGAGGATTTGTGAGATTATCTTTTGATACAGAATTTGGATCACTGGAGAGTATTCTATTGTAGAAGAGAGATATACATATACGGTCGATCTCATTTACAAGATATGTAAATATATGTTCAAAACATATGTAAAGCTGATCACTTAAATCTCATAATGGAAGTTTAAAAAACTAGGCATGGAATTGGTTTGCGGGATGTACGGTCTATGCGGGAATGAGGGAATCAAATGAATGATCAGTACTCTTGATACTTAAAAGTAATGTTACGTACAATCGTAGTGTGTTTAAACGCCGTGCAATCACTTTAATAATTCATGTTATTAATGCATGTACAAAGCCCAAGCTGAACTTTACTGAAAGAGTCGAATCTTAGAAACTCGATTTTTTTTTTTTTCCTAAATGTTCTATTTTCCATTCTATATATTGTTCTCATCAATATATATATTCTCTCAGATCAATACGAGGAATACACATGATCAAGCCGCCTGCACTAAACATCCAAAATTTGTTACAAATAATATTAGAGCAAAAACCAAGCTTTTTTATATTTCAAAAAAATTGAAAACAAGAATGAAATCTATATAAACATACCTCAAATATATACAAAGCAAAGAAAGCGATTCTCGAGCACCACTTAAGCATCACCTATAAGAACAAAAAAAGAGAATTAACGTTAGTAGAGTACGTAGTATAGAAAAAATGCATATTCAAACTACAAAAAAGAAAAAAAAAATCCCCTTTGTTTGAAAGAAAGAATAATTCCTCTCATTCCCTACTTCAACACCCCCAAAATATCTCCATTTTGGTATGTTAGCCTCCAGCTCTCTCTCTCTCTCTCCTGTAAAATGTCCCAAAAATTGTTCAAACGGAAAAATTTTAAAAAATTGGCGCGTGTTAAATTTTACTGAAATTTAAAAAAATTGGTGCGTTAATCTAATTCTTGGGCAATATTTGGTGAAATTTGCGTTTGAATGGAATATAATCTATTTGAACGAATATCATACCATTCGAATGGGTTCCACATTAATTGTTCGAACATAGTTTTTAACCGTTCAAATGGAATTAACACATGCAATTCAAACGGTATATCGCTTATAGGGACTAGCTAATGATTTCATTTCTAAATATTATCATTCAAATGATAAATTATTGTCTGAACTGTATTTACAATTAGAGATATTTTTATAGTGACTTTTAGGGGTGAATTAAAAAAATTGTTCCAAAATAATTTTCGTTAATAAAAGTCAAATTTGTTGTAATCATGAAGAAATTCATAGGCCTAATTCATCTCATAAAACCAGTTTTACAAGAAAAGATTGTTCATTACTTATAAACATGTCAAATACCTTATCTACAGGCAATTTGAGATTATTCCTCAACAATAAGATCAATCACTTAATTATCTTCTTTCTAGAGTTTTTGAGTTTAATCATCTACATATTTTTCGATGATCCCGTGGTATCAAATAATTAAAAAATTAGTTAATATTTTTCCTTTCAAATGATTAATAGTTAAAATGATGATCAATGGAGAAGATTTTTCCCTTTCAGAATTAACTAAGGATACATGATCACATATATAATTAATTAAATCAGTCCAAAACAGTAGTACTACTGCTCCTTTTATGTTGCCACAGAAGTGTTGAAGAAAGTTGAGCGAATATAATAATTTAGAAAATAAATGTGAATTTGAGGCGTGTAGAACACTATCTTTAAGGTGATAATTGCCTCCACTCAAAAGAATTTGCTACTAGGTTACAATTGTAATTCACCTCTAAGATATAACAAAGTTATCAATTACAGATAACAATTCTGAAATTTTTCTTTCAGAATTTTTCTTCAAAATTGTGTATGAGATTGAAAATATAGAAGAGTAGAATGATGAAGTTGTACATTGTAAAAGATCACAACACGTACTCTTGCAAACTTTTAACTGGCAGTTATTAGTTTGAAGGGTATAATGTTTCAATTGAAGACAAAGTGGCGTCTTGGTCAATTGGTTAGGCACCTCCCTTGGGGAAGGGAAGTCACATGTTTGAGTCTCTCCAAGAGCACATTATTTCGCCCATATGCCTTGCCCAAGAATTGCATGTGCCTCTCAGCCGACGTGCAAGCCTTGGTCCGCCCAAACATTGTGCCTTTTCAAACGGGCTTTGTGGACGAGCCTTGGACTTAAGCCCGCGGGCAGGACCTAGTGTCCACTGGTTCGGTTTGGGCTGTGCGCCGACTTCTAAGGCTATCCCATATTTCGTTAAAATTAAATCATAAAAAATGTAGCTATGGAATTTCGAACACTGAGCCCACGTTCAAAAAATGCACGTAATATAACAAAGAAGTGCAATGTTCTTTAGAATCTTCTAATTACGTTAATAGCAGTTTGTAACAGGTCCAAGTGGAGATCAAGTACTTGTCCCAATGCTTTGTTTTCTCTCCATGCAGTGAGTCTACTTTTGGGCAAGACCCTTCTTCTTTTTTTACTAAGATTGATAATTGGCAAGCGAGGAGAGAGAGAGAGAGAGAGAGAGAGAGGTAACTTAAGCACATTTATTTCAGTACTCATATAACATTACTTAGCACAAGCCACATCATATATATAGATCGATCCCCAAAGTACAGCCCATTTCAAGGCTCATTATTTATTTACTTTGATCATGACCACAACATGCATGTATATATGCGCGCATGCATGGTATAGCTCTATTATTAATTAACGGGTTATGGAGATTTGCCTCCAGCTCCAATATCAGCTTTAGGAACATCCCCATCACCTTTTCCTCCGAAACCGGGAATTAAACCCCCTAAAGGACCCAAACCAGGAAGTCCCAAACCAGGAATTCCAAAACCAGGAAATCCTTTGGAGGGTCCAGCACCAACACCAGGAAGGCCACCACCTGCAAAACCTGGGATTAATCCCCACCAAAATGGCCAATGAAGGCCTAAGCCCAAGCCCCAAAAGAACTGGGGTTTGTAGACCTGATCATCATCTTTCTTTGGCTCCATATGATCATGATGATCATAAATATTTCTTCCTCCTTCAGTATTACCATTCAGAAATGCCATAAGAAAGATCAGAACGAGAAAGAGAGATGCCTTACTTGTTTTCAGCTCCATACTAATCTCTATCTGTCTATATAATTAGCTGTAGTAATGTTTTGCGTAGAGACAATTATTTCAAGGCAGGGTGCTCCCAATTTATAGTGCAACTCGTGAAAACGATGGCACCATTTGTTACTAATTTGGCTTGGGAAATGGGAACGAAATTAAATATAATTGGTGCATGCATGCCTTTGGTGACTTCTTCGTTTTAATATAAAAGAATTAAATCATAACTGTAACTATAAGTGGAATGATCGAATAGATTGGACTGTGTAATTAAGTAGAGAGGTTGGAGCAGGTGGAGTTAAAAGTTTAGCTAGCTAGCTAGCTAGCTATGGAGTCTTATAATATATTGGCTGAAAAACCTGCAGGCGTCATTGCAAGAAATTACGAAGGCAAGAAATTATATTGTGATAAACAGTGCATATGCTAGCTTGGAAAAAATGAAAAGAAAAATGGATCCCAGCCATATTCAAGCTGCATGCTGATCAAAACAAGCTATATATTAATACAAATCTTAATTCTCATGTGTTTCTAACAAGAACAAAGAAACCCTAGAAATCGAATGAAAGCAATATCGTGTATTGAGTGAATTCTGGAAGCCGAGTGTTAATTATGTACACTGTGCAGGTATTTATACAAGGGAAAGTAAACTAACCTAATTACAAGCAAAAGGACCAAAATGCCCCAAACAAATAAGAAAGACTAAAATACCCTAAATAATAACTATACAACACAGAAAATGTAATTTATATAATCGTATATGTACAAAGAAAATAAGCTACAACAATTGTAATTACTTTACAATTTAATACCCCCCTTCAAGATGGAGAGTATATGGAATGTAGTCCCATCTTGGAAATCAGAAGCTGAAACTGATGAGATCCCAAGGCTTTGGTTAATGCATCGGCCAGTTGATGTTGGGATTGGATATGAAAGGTTTTAATGATGCCAGCTTGGAGTTTGTCTCGAATAAAATGGCAGTCAAGCTCAATGTGCTTTGTACGCTCGTGAAAGACAGGATTGGCGGCAATGTGAAGGGCAGCTTGACTGTCACAAAAAAGATGAGCACTATTAGTATGAGTTATATTAAGATCAGACAAAAGGGATAAGAGCCAAACTATTTCACAAGTGGTGGATGCCATGGCCCTATATTCAGCTTCAGCAGAGGAGCGGGAAACAGTCTGCTGTTTCTTAGTTTTCCAGGAAATTAAAGAGTCACCAAGAAATACACAAAAACCAGTAGTTGATCTCCTACTATCCGGGCAAGATGCCCAATCAGAATCTGCAAAAGCTTTAAGAGTTAGATTATTGTGAGCTGGAAAAAAAAGACCAAGTGAAGGATGATTTTTAATATACTATAAAATCCTGTGGGCTGCAACCAAATGAGGAAGTCTAGGGCAGTCCATAAACTGACTAAGCCTCTGAACTGAGTAAGATAAATCTGGTCTTGTAAGAGTAACGTAGAGAAGTCTACCAATCAATCTTCGATAAATGGTAGGATCAGGCAACAAGGGACCAGCAGTTTTACTAAGTTTCAAATTTTGCTCCATAGGAAAGGAAACTGG
>QEOT01003128.1:257086-273439 GCA_003123785.1 Pterocarya stenoptera
TTTATTATGAGAGCTAACTGCCTAGTTTGTTCTCAAGTATATATGGGTTTTGATTCAAAGTAAGCAACGTAAATCAACTTGAGTAATGCAAAACATTATAATTTGCTACATCTGAGTTGTAGGTGGTGAGTGTTTGAAATCCATATTATGCAAGGAGACATTGAAGGGTGATATAAAATCAATCTATTTCCAACATCATATGATCATATCCATATTGCAAAGGATGTTTTTGCGTCTACAAATTAAGGAGAGGTTGCATTGATCAGTCGGAGCCATTGGCACAATGGTCTAAAACTAAGCCGAAAAAGGAGGTTAATAGTATCCATATCAAGATTTGCAAATATCAGAAACAAACAAGATACACTTGAGCTTATAAATTAAAAAAGAAAAAAAGAAAATATCAACATAGAATATAACAATTGATTCATAGAGTTTGAGGGTGTATAGGAAATTAATCACAAGTTCATCTTCCTATTGCTCAATCTAACCAACAATTTGGAGCCGACCAAGGCAATCAGTAAGCATTATAAAATGAGTTTAAAACCTAGCTCCTAACAATTTGCAGCAAAATCCCTTCGGAGCAGAAAAAGCAACAGGGTTTATGTGAAAAAAACAGCATGATAATCTCAATAAATGTAAAAACTGACCAAACTTTATATCATCTGGCAGGTTTCTTTCTCCACTCGGTGCGTCCTCGATTTATTTCAAGCCCATCACCTGACAATCTCAATAAATGTAAAAACTGACGTGAATCTTCAATGTTTTCTTTTACAACAGCAGAGCCATTGGTTCCTTGAAGCTCGGAAACTGCTTTAGCATACTCGACTGGTTCCATAGTTGTAAGTGAATCAACTATGTCATCATGTTGGCACTCCCGCCTGTAATCCAAGGTAATAGTTTGCAACTCATGGCTATCAATGACCTCTTGCGGCATACTCTGTCACAGAAAGAAACGCATGATAAAGTCGAGTCCGTCAAAAGAACATGTTCAGATTCTTTAATCTTCCTACTCGGGAGTATCATATGACCATCCTTGATTCAAAGCACAACCCATGGTTATCCTTGATTCAAATCATAAACTCATGCGTACTGAAGGCTTTTGAAGTGATTCAAAGCATCATCACATTTAGTTTACAAAATAGATTAGAAAAGGACCACAGCAATTCCAAAGGAAAAAAGGAAGTACTGGGTAACTTCTACTAACCTCTAAAACCCATCCAATGTAGGTGACATTATTAACATGCTGGTTCATGTCCAGATCAGCTCTTCTGGGCTGCAGAAAGATCGAAAGCGTACTCAGATCTAGGACTCATAGTTCATAGAATTTAGATGAGCATGATCTTACCACAAGTCCCACTTTGGAAGACTGAGCAGGATCTTCCAGTTTTGGTATTTTTCTCAAGCTACTACTGTTCTCCTCTGGAATTGCTAATCTACAAATGCCAAAACAAGACCAATTTAATATGCATACACACATTCTTTCTGCTGTAGTAGATAAAGTAACAAAAGTAAGCACCACTTCCGTGCAATACCACTGACTTGAAGAATTTATTTTTTTGATCAGTAAACAAAATTTTATTGAGAATAGAAATAAACAAGAGCCCAAGTACACAGGACACATACAAGAGTGTCACCAATGCATGGTAATCTAGTGATACAAGAAATTCATGCCATTAAAATCAATTATAACCGGCTCAAGGAGAAAAGTATTCAAAAAGAAAGTTCTAAGTTCATTCATTGACTGCTCATGATCTTCAAAACTTCTTTTGTTCCTCTCCCTCCAAAAACACCCCTTAGGCATAATGGGACCATCTACCAAATTGTTGCAATCTGTGGGCTACTCTGAAGGCCTCTCCAAGATGCTAGAAGATCGATCACCATTTTCTGCATTACCCAAGCAAGTCTCACTCTAATAAAGAAGTCATTTTATAGGGATGTAGCAATCTCACAGTGAAGTAGTAGATGATCAATGGACTATTGAGACACAATAGTGTTTTCCTTGGGGTAGAGGTGTTTCAAAGCTTACCTCTTTCAATCCATGCATTAACTCAGCATATTCTCCTTCGTAATGCATGGGATATAGAAATATAAGTATGTGCTTGCATGTGAAAAGTCAAGTCCATTTATGACAAGTGTCTACATATCCAAAACAATTGACTGGATCTTTTCTGATCACTTGATAATTTATGTGACTGGGACAATTTACTTCACTGTGAGATCGTAAGTGCATTGTGTAGTACTTTAGTCGAGTTGGAATGACTTGGGTGATGCCTAGAAGAGTAGTGGAGCTTTTCTATGCTTGGAGAAGGCTAGATGGCAGCCCACAAATTGCAACAGTGCGGAAGATGGCCCCTATATGCCTTATTTGGTGCATATGGACTGAAAGAAATGATAGAATCTTCGAGGACTGCAGATGGACGACAGATGAGCACATGAATGTCTTCATTCACAATCTTCTCTTATGGACCGTACCTATAAACTTTAATGGTCCTACTCTACATGATTTTAAGAATCTTTTTCTTCTACTAGCTACTAGGCGTCTCTCATGTGTACCACCATGGTACTTGGGTTGAGCCACTGTGCCATTATTAATAACTTCTAACTTGATGACGATGTTTGCAAGAGATCCCACACAGATATCTGTGTGGGACAACCAACCTGATGGTTTGGGAATAAGACTAGATGATAAATATCTTGTCAAAGACATTTTTTTTTTTATATGTAAATATCTTGTCAAAGACATACGCTCAACTCAACCAGAAAGCTACTGCATTCCTCAGCAGACAAATTAAAAAAATGTGATTAAATTAAGCACAACACTTAAATCACATATCCTAGTATCACTGTTACTTTTCCAATCTGTTACTTAGAACTCAAGCATCATTAAAATGTTTATCATTGTAATGACAAATTCGAATTCCCAAAAAATTGCCTTTCCAGCACTGTATGCTAATATATAATGATACATTTGAAAATTCAATTCTTCAATTTACTTTTAATGATTTAGTCATTTTTTTTTATCAGTGGAGACTAGTCCGTTTATATTAACTACAACCTAATCTCATACTTGAGGACTCCTTTTGGGTGGGTTAGGAGTTAACTTATTTGGCCTCTTCCACCTCTCCTCTCTCCTCTTAAGAAACTAGGCCCAAACAAATCTTTCTATGATTTAATGCATTTCCAGCTGCTTCCGCTATACTTTCAAGATGCTCTCTTGTGGGTTGGCTAAGAAAGTTCCCACATCGAGATTTAGTGCCTTGTACATAACAGAAGAACAGTATATTTATAGATACCCAGTATATATGCAACTATCTATTCCTCTGCTGCTCAGCACATAAATTAGTTATTTTTAATTTCAATATATTTATTTTTATTTTTTTACTTATCAGTATATAAATATACATATATGTATGTATACATTGATTAATTTTTTCTGGGTATGTATGATATTCTCAGCTACTTTAAGCTGGCCTTGTCTAATCACACATATGACAGAAGCAAGCAAAAGTGTTTCAACAATCAGACAATAGAATATACCAAGCAAATCCACGTCAAGTTGTAGACATCAATAATAGAAGAGCAAATATTCCAAGCACATTTTGCATTTTATGAACAGT
This sequence comes from Pterocarya stenoptera, assembly GCA_003123785.1. Taxonomy (NCBI): domain Eukaryota; kingdom Viridiplantae; phylum Streptophyta; class Magnoliopsida; order Fagales; family Juglandaceae; genus Pterocarya; species Pterocarya stenoptera. The sequence goes on from QEOT01003128.1 coordinate 260,704, forward strand.
AAAAATTATATACTTTTCTGCTGAATAGCTACTTGCCCCTCCATTTTGCCCTTTCATTTTGACCGCTCATGCATTTAATTTTTTTAAAATTTTTTTCTTTTACTTACTGATTAAGGAAGTGACTATTAGTGTATTGGTATTTTTTTTTATATTTTTTAAAAAATTTAGAAATGTTAAAAAATATGAATAAAAGTGAATTTTGCCTAGGGGGCATGCCCAGCGGTCACTGCTGGGCGGCACCCTAGCAGCACTCCCTTTCCGCTATATATTGGGCCTACAGCAAACAAAAAATCCCTACCTGAGTTCACGAGGACAGTAAACTAAATACTCTTCCCGGACGTCATCACTAACTTTCTGAAGTCGTCTGGTTTCTTGGTTCATCATAACCCACTTGCTGAAACATGAGGTTCACATGACAAACTATGAGAATGCATCTCAAATTATATAGACAAAGTTAGACATGACGTCAAGTACTGCTAAAAAGTCAAGTTCTTGAGTTCAACTGAAAGCAAAAATTCAATAACTTCTGCAAAGGTAATCTATAAATTAAAATAAGATTGATCAACTAATAAAACAAAAATATTTAGACGATACAAGGAGGAAAAAATCAAGATGGATAACTAATACCAGAATGCCCAACTAACAAGGAAAATTGAAAAGAAAATGGAGCACCAGGAGGAACAAAAGAAGAGGGTTAAGAAATTTTCCAGCAAGAAGCGCCAGAAATGGAAAAACAACGGGAGGACGTGAGAGAGAGAGAGAGAGAGAGAGAGAGAGAGAGAGGATAGAATTTATAGACTAATTGATAGATAAGTTTTGTCATGGTTCAAAACAACTCTGCAGTATTTCCAATAATCCTTAAGGAAGTGACTCAGGACTTGCATGTCAGAGAAAGGAAGTTTGGATGAAATCTGGTTAATTTAGTGATGCATATAAGAAAAAAAAATTCCCCATAATATAAAAAAAGATGCTCTCATTCTATGTTGTCACAATATTCATTAACCTTGTAATTCTAGCTTGCAAATGAAAGACCGTAAAAAATAAAGAGCAGCATAACATGCACCTTGTGGCTCTACCAATTACTCGACCAGTAGCATAATCCTTGACTATCCAATCACGTCTGGTTCCAATTCTTCCATCCCCTTGGCACCATGTTTCAATTTCAACTACATCACTCCTATCACATAGACCCATATATTAAAACAAAACTTACTTATCATGTAAGAATTCCAGTATCAAAATTATAGTAAGAAGAAGAAGAAGACAAGAAAGCTTACCAAGCTGGGTATTTATAGATTTCAATGTGCATGCGAGCTGTCACCCATATGAGATTCAATTTCCGCATTGTGGGGGTCGTCGCAAAACCATCGGTCGAAAATCCTACACTCTGAGCATGATTGCAACCGACCTCCTGCATCACAAATTTTGAAGGAAATAATTATATTGGGATTTCTCGAGAGAAGCCGGTCATCCTTCATTTTAGGTCAAAGGCATCTCTCTACTGTGCCAAGATGAACGACTAATTGCAAAATTGAGTCCTATTTCTGAAATGGAAACCACAGCTTCATTTGATGGCGCATCAGAGGGAGAACGAGAGAAAGGGAGAGAGAGAACTTCCTATATCTGGATTGTTGTGAACGCAGAGCCAATTACCCAACTAGCACACAACCCGACGGGAAAAATTAAAAGCAGATTAAAATGTTCAAGCATCAATAGTCTCAGTGGGGAGCGATGTCGAGAAAGTCAACAACAAAGCAAGCAGCATACCGAGTTGAATCCATGGAAGATATCCAGTTGCTAGACCTCAGAAATTTGCCCCAAAAAAACACAATGGCTCGACACTCAATTGCTAAAACAATACACAATTGCAAAAAAATAAAAATCCAAAATTTGCCAGTGTCACCAGTAAAAGAAAAACTTTAACAATTCGGATTTTCACAGATGCAAATAAGAGAAAGGAGCAAAATCAACGATACCCAGTTGATAAAATCCCATAAAAAAAAACTACCTATCAAACTTATCTATTGTTTTGAACCCAATTGAATGAAATATGTTGTTTTTTTTTTTTTAACCTGCAAGAGATTTGCAATGGTTTCAACAGTAGCAGTCTTGTTGATCCCGACCTCATAGCATCTCACTATGAACCTTTCCTTATAGGACAACCCGTCCTCCGTCAAGCTCCCCAGCCTCAACCGGTCCGCCAGGCTCCCCGACCCTCGCCGAACCATCCCTACATCCGACCCGACGACCCCGATTCCAGTTCCTACTCCACCCCGGTCCGACAAGACAGCCAGGACCCGAGGTTTATACAGATGCCGGCAGGAAACGACGGGGTTTCTCAGGGGAGTGAAAGTAGGCCCGGCCACAGGCCGACCCAGTACGCTGCATTGGGCCAGGGCTTGAATTTGATCATTGAGGACATTGCAAGAGACCTTCAACATCTTCTCTCCCTCTCTCTCTCACTTCCAAAACCAAACCAGTTCGTCGGTGTTTTATGTGTAATTTTTACTGCTTTAATTGTTGGAAAGGTTCTGGGGACTCCAGTTTGACCCAGGAAGAGAAGTCGAAGATACCATTACAGCATGAGAACTGGATCTAATTGGATCGGAAGAGATAAAGGAGGCGAGCGGGGGAGTGTGTTGCTATGGAGTTTACTGTTTAGGTTAGCGAATGCAAAGTGGAGACGAAAGCGACTTTATACAGAGCACGTGGTGCCCCCGCTGATTTTAATCGCCGCCTCCTCCACTCGCAACTTGCATTTATTTATAGTTTTACGTTTTTCTTTGTCAAAAAAAAAAATATCTATATATATATATTTATATCACAACTCCCCCACCTCATTAATGGACTTCAAATTTTTAATCGTCCTCACCAATTAAAACAAAAAGAGTTATATTAAATTAAAAAAAAATTATAAAATAATTTTTTAAATTAATATGCCTATATATAAAATATTAGATTTGTAAATCTTATTTAATGAAACTTTTTCATGAACCAAATATTTAACAAACTCTTACGTATAATTTTAGTATGGGTAAGTTTTTCGTATTTTTTTTATAAAAAAATAGGTCAATTCTTAAAATATATTTTTTCAAAAAGAATATAAGAGACTTGTACACTCTCGAATTGCACATATTATTTTTCTTAACTTATCAAATATATCAAAAGTTATGAATTGTACAAGTATCATATACTCTTTTTAAAAAAAAGTATAATCTTTTATTAAAAAAATAATTTTTCATGTAATTCTCAAATTTATTTAATTTTTTTAAAATATAAATAAACAAGATATTTACACATTTTATAACTGTAAGTATTATTTCTTCCGTTAAAAGAAACTCTCACGTTGTGCAGGACAAGGGAAAAGAAATGTGGAACCATCGCGGACCAGCTTCCCCACCGGGCCACCCGTATTGGGCCAGTGATTATTATGGAATACGTACGGAGTATAATAGCTATATATTTTCCCTATTTTTTTTAGAAAAATGATTTATCCACAATATATTGTACAACATATTTATTAAAATGAATGGTATTTTTATAAAATATTTTATAAAAATACTATCATTTTATAACATTATTATGCAATGTATTGTATAATATATTTTTGATGTATCAGTACTCTTTTCTTTATTACTTATAACTCAATTCCTTGATCTCTCATTCCCGTAACTTTCGAGGTGGCTAGGTACGTAGGTAGATAGGAAAATGCTATACGCCCCGCTCGGACGTCTCGCTCCCACTTCCCGCTTGACGTGGAATGTCACGTTGTAAGGATATTGAAATTAAAAAATAAAGCCTCTCTCCATTTCGTCTTCCACCTTCTTCGTCTTCAAGCAAGAGAATCCCATCCCACCGAGCAAGAGAAAAACCCATTCCACCAAGAGAAATCCATCCAGAAACCAGTTCATCTTCAAGCCAGAGAAACCAATCCCACCAAAGAGAAACTAGTTCGTCTTCAAGCCTCCATCCATCCCACAACCAAAGAGACCCATTTCGAGAGACTCATCCCACGGAAAAAAAGTGCCGAGTTTTACTAAAGGGGGAGTGTTGGTGATCATGAATAATGGAGAAGTCAAGCAAAGGCAACAAAAGAAAATGAAAGAAAAAACCATACTAACAAGTAAATTGTTAATCGCAGATAATAATGAACTCAAGGTTTCAGACAAATGCAAAAACACAATTTTTGCAATTAAGGTAACTAGCTAGAATCATTCTTATCGACTATATTACATCTGTTTTCAAAGATTACAAGCCAGAGATACACTATTATTTAATCTAATATGATAGGATGGGTGTAGTCGATCATCAGGTAAGAAAGGTTGAATTAAAGAATGTTAACCAAATGATCACAAGGAATTTTATATAGGAATCATTTCTCTCATTTTTTCCCTCTTCCAATCTTATGGAAAAAAAAAAAAAAAAGGTTCCAGTTCCAGTTCCAGTTCCAGTGTGGGATCAACAAAAAAATTCCTTTTGTTTTACCAGAGAGAGATAGAACATATTTCTTTGCGGGATCAGTGTCTTTTTACATGTTAAAACAAAAACATTTTTATTTTTTTATTTTTTTGAGGATGACACCTCCCTTTATTGATTGAAACCTCAGAGTACAGATCCCTACAAAAACAGAGTATCCAGAAATATCCAAAATACCAGACCCACTCTAAGACCAAAACAAATCAAAAAGCTCACTACGATGGGCTCTAGAATGGCCATCCTCTGTATTCTCTGTCTTTTGCGGAAGGCAGGCTTTCGTCGGGGAGTTGGGGACTCTCGCCTTCTAAAGAGGAAATGATGAGCAGAGGACTAAGGGGAGGGGGGGGGGGGGGGGGGGGGGAATGTGGGGCGAGACACGACATGCTTTTTTTTTTTTTGTATTAATAAAGGAAAATTATGCTTGTAAGCGGTCTGCACATCCAAACTCGCACCAATCCAACGTGGTAAGTCAGAGAGTTAGCCTTTAATAAATAAATAAAAAATCGTTTCAGAGGATTTCAAATTTTTTAATTCATTTAACTACAACCCAATTTCAATATGTCGGTAAGCCATGGAGTTCTTCTCAAACTAGGTACAGAGGCTACAGAAGAGGGAGGATGATGATTCAGGTAACCGACTCTTTCTTGTAACCCAGACCTTCGAAAACTAGCCACACAGACTTTTCTCAACCTCCTCTCTGAAACCTATCTCAGAACTTCCTAATTCCAAGGATCTACAATCTCTAACGGCGATAAGCATCGTAAATCATAGCTACCTTCTTCGTCGTGTTTTTCTCAACCTGCCAGTGAGAATTTGGTTGTGGTTGAAGATCTGAAGGAACCCAGCCATGCAACCCATTTGCTTTTTAATATGTTTCCGGTCGTGCAATATTCCCGTCGACATTTTCTTGAAAAACTCTGCAATATATGTTTCCCACCCAAACATTTCCTACTCAAGAGAGCAATGAAAAAATAGAATGCAAAAAAGTGTATGTCTGAAAGGCAAAAAACTGGTAAATTATGAGTATTGATTGAAATAGAAGGACAAAAATGTTACCCGTACCAGGTAGAATCCAAAAATTAAAAAAAAAAAAAAAAGAAAAGAAAAGAAAAGAAAAGAAGAAGGAGCTATGTGGACTTAATGCAATGGAGTGAAGAAGGAAAGGGGTCCCACGAGATCCACAGAAAAAATGTTTCGGAAGATGGAGATGAAAATCTGCAGTAAATGGAGAAGATGAAAATTGTGAACTTGCGTGCAAGATGAGTTTCTCAGGGACGAGAAGATGGATTTCTCCATCTCTTCTAGTGTTTTCTTATCCCTTTCCTCTTTTTTTATTTTTTTAATAACATTGACAACTGACAATGTGGTACACATCAGCATTGGTACGCATGTCCATCCGTAATTCGCTTGTACGTAGCAAAATCCTTTAATAAATAATTCATGCCACGTATAGCGGGAAGAAAAAACAGTAGTATTGAGCGGTGACTGTAGCACTCTCCAGGTAGATATATAAGGCGGCTGTCTAATTTCCTGTGCTATTTATATATAGAAAATGATAGGATTACAAACTTTTACTATTCATGTACTCTTTTTTTATTTGATTTTGTTTTAATTTTTTATTTTATTTAATAATTAAGGAAGTAACTATTAGTAAAATTATATATTTTTTAAATTTTTTCTTAATGATTAAGGATGTTAAAAAAATACTTAAAAGAAAATAATAATAATAAAAAAATTCAAATACACTATAAGTAGTAAATGAGTAGTAATAGGATAGTAACTTTATAACTACCCTTTATATATTTTATGTTTTGAGCCTTGCTAAGTACAAGCAGTTTGGCATATCAAATTGCGTATCGACGTTAATATGACTTTTTTTAATGAAAAAAAAAACAAAAGAATGAAGATTTTGAGAGAAGAAAAAAGTCTTCCGTCTCACGTAAATTATTTCCGCTTCATATCGTTTCATTAAACGGATACCTTATATGTCAGTATCGATGAGCGGTTTAGTGCGCAAACTCGCTTGCAAGAAGACTTTTCTTTATGTTTTTATCAAAATTCTGCTTTTTAAAAAAAATGGAGGGAACAAGGGGTAGTTTTTGTTAGTATTTTTAATATTTTGTATTTGTTAGAAATTCTTGTTAATACTTCTGTTGCGATCTTTAGATATTTTGTTGAGATAGGATTTCACAAAATCTTTTCCTTCCGTTTGAGGAAGATTGACAGTTTTTTTTTCTCTCCATCCATTATCTCAAATGTATAACTGCCTTACAAAAGAAATCTTCCAATATATTTATGTAAGAAAGGGGCACCTATAGTGGCCACCTCTTCACCTTCTCTTGAAGGTTATGAAGTGGTTTAAGAACCACTTCATGAGGATTGATGGCTGGCCATTAAGGGCCAGCCGAGGGTTACGCTTAGAGGGGCTATTTACATAGCTCCTTCCCCATTTGTATTAGACACTTGTATCAAGAATTATCTCTCTCTAAAATAGTTCTCTCTAGTCACGGCATCTAGGCTGTGGAACGTGTGAGTGTTGCTCTGGTATTACCATGTAGCACACTCCACCATTGATGTGAAGATTGTGGAAGTACAACGACGTTAGAGAATCTGTGGAACAACCGCACTAGATCCAAGATATTTCCAACGAGGTAATATCGCTTCCGCTGTGTACTTTGATCTAGTATTTCTAACATTGGTATCAGAGCACGAATAGGTTGTTCTCGATTTATATTTGTCGTGCTCATAGTGATTTTTTTTACAGAATATTTTTTCTGTGAGGTGAATTTTTTATGCACGGTGATATGTAACCATTGTTGCCGACGAGTTGGTCGTCTCTGCTATATGCACTGCTGAGCGCACCTCAACTGAGGCGCAGTTCTCTGCTGCGCATAGAGCAACGCGCACCATGGTGGTGCTGCGAGCACTGCCGTGCATAGAGAACAGAACCTCCGTTATTTTTGGTGCTGCGCGACAAGCAACGCCACCTGTTCTGCGCCTCCCATGGCGCTGCGCGTTCGCGTTGACAAGATGCTGAGCACTAGCTAGGTGCTGTGCCGCTAGCGTCGGTGCAAAGCTGCCACGGTGCAGAGCAGGTGTAACTCTGCCATGAGGCAGCGACGCCCAACGGCACCGAGCAGCACGCAACGTCCCACGCAATTCTTCGTCGTCGTTGGGTGAAGGCGCAGATCTCGACGTTGTGCTGTAAGAGGCAGCAGCACCATAGGTACTGACGAGTGCAGTGCACTGCGCACCCAAAGTGATTGCTTTGAATCACTGCATAGGGGGTTGAGCTGCCCTGTTGCGCACCATCAATTTCAGCCTTGGAGAACCACAGCCTATCAGCACGGTGCGACAAGCAGCGCACGTGCAAAGGTGCACCCTCTGCCACGCGCAGAGCCAAGCACCAGGCTATGCTTGCCGTGTGCAGAGCCTTGCACCATGGTGGTGCACTGCTGCAGGCAGATCCGCAGCTGGGACGCGCGACGTGCTCTGCTGCAGGTGGCGGCACCGCACGACTGATGGCAGCACACCAAGCTGAGAAAGGCAGCGCCACCAGATGCTGCTCGCACTAGCAGCCGCATGGTGCGGCGTGCACCAGGTGCAGTGCGCCCCAGGTGTTGCGTGCACCTAAGACCGGTGGAGGAAGGCAGCTTTGCCGTCGTCTCTAGGTGCTGCAGCTGTGCCTTTGAGAGGGTGGGGCAGCGCTGGCATGGATCGGTGCCTCTGCCAGGAGCTTCATAGTCGCCATTAATGGGCACACGCTGAACTGGCGGCAGTTACAAGTTTTATTTTTCTTCTAACTGTAGGTTACAAATGCGTTGAAGAAGATAAACAGTATGACTTCTGTTTCATGTATACGGGTTTGGTTTTTTTTAATCATGTTATGAAAAAGAAAAAGAAAAAAAAGGATGGGCCATTTTAATTGTGGGCTAGTTTTTATAAAAAAAAAATCCTGGACTTGTTTTAAATCACCTGGGCTCTTAACTTGTTTTGGGCTCATACTGATTTAGGTCATTTTTTTTAAAAGTCCTAGACTCGGCCCATATTGTTTTTTTTTAATGAAAACCGTAACTAAAAAAAAAAAAAGGGAGGTCACTGAGAGATTTGGGCCGTGGGCCCAACAGGCACAAGCCTACTCTTCAGATGGGCGCCCAAGAGGGTGCAGCCCACTGGCTGTGTCCAAGATCAATGGCATAAGTTTTTTTTTGACAAAATGCTTGGGTGGTGTTTTGAACCCAAGACCTCACACACAAGGGCTATAAGCTCAACCATTGGGCTAGAACTTATTGTTGGTGTGTTAGCTAATTTTATTTAAATTAGCATATTGTTATGGCACATGAATATTTTTTTAAATATTGTTTGCATGAATATATGCATGCCATGAGATTATGAGATAAATCTTGTCATATTTTTTAGGCTTTTTTATTTTATGTTATAAATTGCCTAGATTATTATTTTTTGGTGCATAATAATTATTTGGATGAAATATGATGTGATACATGTATTGTGATTGCATGTAATTATAAGCTTATTTTATCATTTGTATTGTTAGGCTATTTTTTAAGAATTAGTTTTTAAATAGTTTAAAATGTGATAAAATAAAGGATTAAGTAGCTTGAGTTTAATTAGTCCATGATTATGATTGGCTGAAATTGATTTCTTCGATCTAGGAAGAAATTATTTTTACATGTGACTAACTTGGTAGATTACTTATCCTAGTGGGAGTATGGTTGAGATTGATTTGGAATTAATCTCCTATACGATATAAATTTGCGCGAAAATTAAGTTAGAAATTAATAATTATGCATTGAGGCGCAAGAGATGATTAGGAAGCTTAGCGAATTTTCGATCTTGCGATGTGTATTAATTATTTTTCTTCTAATTTAGATTAACGCAGCAAATTTCTTAGATGTGTGTGCAATTATATGCGCATAGTTTAGTAACTTTGAGATAACCAAGAAGAAAGCCTAGAGATTATTTATGCGATATAATCGTCGCATTAATCTCCTCCATGAGTAATAGTTAGAAACAAATAAACATTATTATGAGTGTCAAATAGTCTTAGACCATCATTATTGTTAAACCTCTGAAAGATCTAGAATAAAATTAGAAGTGTGCGTGGGACGCATGCACTACAATTTTTATAGAAGTTGATGGGATCAACTGTCAAATAAGAGCTAAACCACTATTTTTGCCTTTGAGAATATCGTGAGTAATAACAAAAGTTGCGCGTTATTTTTTTGTGACGCAAAGATTGAATTGCTCCTATATTTGAGGTTGAGCATTATAATTTTGAAGCAACTTGGATTAACTCACAGATAAAACATATATCCTCTCTACTTGCTAGTATGTCTGACAAGTAAGGATATTAAAATTTGAGTGTGCAAGATTGTTGAGAACATTCTTGATTAGCACATTCATTTTTTAAAGGTTTTATTAGTGCACCTTTATGTGGTATTAGCACTGGTAATCTTGCTCAAGTTTTATTTCTCTCTAGCAAGAACAAATAGGTTTTTGCAGATATATAAACTTTGGAGCAACCCCTGAGAGTAATGTAATACTAAGCACCTTGGAGGTTTGCATGGTAACTGTGGAAAAAAAAAAAAAGTCTAAATAATTAGGTATGACTTATCTAAAGTCTAAAAATTTTGCTTGTGGTTGCACTGATGCAAGATATGTTTAAGGCTAAGGTAATTTCTCGCAAAATTTTTGTTTTCTCTCCTATAGTGGATTGGAGAATATGAAAAATATTGAGTATGCAAGAAATAAGGATATATCGCTAGTTAGCAGCTAAAACGTCAGATACTGCATTTGTTGCACAAAAACGTTTTTTTTTATTAGCGCTTTTAATGCGATATAAGTGAAGTCTATACCTAATTTGATTTAAGACTCATTGAAAACAGTGGTGTTAGTGAGAATTCCGGCATAGGATAATGGGTGTGAAGCTTGAGAAATTGAAGTTTTTCTGGCTGATTAGATCCCTCTCCTTGGTTTAGAAGAGTCAAAGAGAAAAGGCAATATGAGCATTTTCTATGTGAAAGTTCCTATACATGCACACTAAGGACTTGGATAATAAAAAATTGTTTCATCATATAAATAAATTATGGCGCAAAACAGTTTTTATATCACACTGGGTTGATGTAATATGGTGTTGCAGCCTTAATTCTGATTTTCAGTCCTTAGATTGAGTTCATTCGCCTTTGAGAAAGGCTGAGTGACTATTTTGTGCAAACGTGAATTCTAGAGGATTTAAGTTTGATCATTTTTTGGTTGAGTCAAGAAAATTACTCGTATTTTCGGCGAGGGTGGGGAATTGTGGTTTTTTGTAAACATTTTTTTTTTTTTGGAAAGAACATTTCATTACGTTTCCACACTACCTCATTTCAAAATTTTCTTTATAAAAGATCGCCGAAAATAGTGGGAGTAATTCAACAACTAGTATGAGTATACATTTTAGTGATGGTGTACTACTAGTGATAGTGACTCCCAAAAGTTATAGAATAGAAGGATCCTCATAAAAAGCGTGGTAGCTTTATATCAATATTCTCTCGTCGTTTAAAGACTAGAAGAGAATATTTGTAATATAATTCCGCTAAAGGTATTGAATTCACATAGTAGGAATCCCAACATAGAATCTTAGATTCGTTTTACTTATATGATCCAACCTGGGGTTGTTGATCTAATTGATAAAGGAAAAGTGGAGTTGATAGAGGTATAGATCCATCTCTTGGCACTAATTGAGTTGCATTTAAATAGCTGTTGATCGCATATTTATTGAAACTTTTCTTAAAGGTGTTAAATAACTGATTCTCATAGGAGAATTAGATGGTTAACTTTTGTGATGTTTAGGCATGAAGTATTTTGAGCGCATGATTATTGCTAGTACTATTTTGGTGCATAAAGCGAATGAATGCTGCTGGTGCTGTTTACATGCGGCCTAAACAAACCATCTATTCAAAGATACCCAATGTACCTAGTCGTTTTTTTTAAACGACCTATTGAATAAAATGAGGTTCTTTGAACGTTGTTAACAGTCTTAGAAAAGTGTCATCTTGAGAGAAATTGCGAACTGGTTGTCTTAGTTAATTAATTGTCGCCTAATAAGAGGTGTCCATACTATGAGTTGATGGGCATGAGTTTGTAAAAAGTAGCTCGGACTTTATATCTTGTGAGACTATTTACGAGAAAAACAGTGTCTAGGAGCTCTTGATTCACAGACAATTAATGAGATGAAAAATACTAAAGAATTTAGTTTTGCCTATACTACTTGGTGTTTCCATTATGGTTTGCTCATGGGAGTTAAAGGTTAAGATTTTGTTAGAGGGTAAAAATAGCTTACTTGATTAAGTGAGTTTGTGGTGCGATTGTCGTTAAAAGTAATGACTAGACTATTATAATTGTCTTTGGGGCAAAGGCCCTAATCGCTTTACCCTTAATGAAAAATAAATTATGGTTATCTTACATGCTTTTGTGAGTACAAGATATTTATATGTAACCTTGAAGTCGCAAATTAAGTTTGCTGAATGACATTTGTGGTCACCTTGTAGATTTTTAAAAGTCGCAGTAGGACTTACTGATTAGAATCTAAGGTTTATATTATGAATTTGACCTAAATGATATTTGCGATAAGTCGTCGCTGACTTCATGGTTGTGCAAAAGACTTTTATAAGCAGAGTCTCTTGATAGGAGCATGTTTTTGAAAAGTTACTACACATTAGAATGCGCATAGGGAGAAATAGTCATTAAACATCACTTGAGTGTTGTGGTTTAATAATTGACCATGTGATATCCGTCTATCTCATGGTATTGCTCATTGTGCACATGATACTGATATGTTCTATGATCATGTGGCGTGATTGGAAGCATTTTTTGTAAGCACACACATTCACCATAAATTTAGTAATTATGGTGAAAAAGGTATATCGACAGGTTTAGATCGGCTCACTCACACGAGCGATCGTTTTTGGCGCTACAAATGGGTAGCGAGCAAAGATGAGACAGTGTGTCACTCGGTACTTGTCCAATGAGGAATAAGTTGTAAGACACAAAAGATATGTCGCCTTAGTAGGAGCTAAGATGAGGTCCATTATATTTAAAAGGACCGTGCATGGTTACTCACAATCCATGTAGCCTGTGGTTGAGCCAGATGCGAGATCCTCTTTGGCGCTTTGGATAGCGAGCAAATGGAGGGACTTGGGTTAAGCGCTGAGATAGCGACTAGACTAAGATCTGTACGGTGCATTGAGATTAGATATAC
>QEOT01003128.1:273458-295716 GCA_003123785.1 Pterocarya stenoptera
CTATTTGGTAACACATCGATAATGGTGTGTACTCATTGCCGGCAAGTTATGTTGCTTCTCGGGAGTTGCAATATAGCTGTGAGTGCATCATATTTTATGGAGATTGAGCATTGCTCTGAGTCATTCTGACTCAAGAGGGATTATGGATGCTTAGTCTGATGTGACCAAATAAGTCGAGGTATAACGAGACATTTTATAGGGATGTTGCTATGCTGGTCTTCTCTCGGAGAGATTTGGTATAGTGCTCCCATTTTTTCTTTTACAGCTGTGCTCGATGGTCGCACGGCCTATTTGCCAGTATGAACAAGATTGAGAACATATTGAGAGATGCAGACCTGGGGTCTTGCCCATTATGTATGAGTGGGAGATGTAAGAAAGGGGCACCCATAGTGGGCACCCCTTCACCTTCTCTTGAGGGTTATGAAGTGGTTTAAGAACCACTTCATGAGGATTGATGGCTGGCCATTAAGGGCCAGCCGGGGGTTACGCTTAGAGGAGCTATTTACATAGCTCATTCCCCATTTGTATTAGACACTTGTATCAAGAATGATCTCTCTCTAAAATAGTTCTCTCTAGTCACGGCATCTAGGCTGTGGAACGTGTGAGTGTTGCTCTGATATTACCATGTAGCACACTCCACCATTGATGTGAAGATTGTGGACGTACAACGACGTTAGAGAATCTGTGGAACAACCGCACTAGATCCAAGATATTTCCAACGAGGTAATATCGCTTCCGCTGTGTACTTTGATCTAGTATTTCTAACAATTTACTTTCGACGACTACATAGAAAGCACTAAGCAGGGAGAAAGTTTGTGTTTTTTTTCGTTACTAAAATCTAGACTTCTCTCAACAAATAGAAAATCCTAGTCTAGCCATTGGTTGTCAACTTGTTGGGTAGTTTTCTATAATCTGGGAGGCACATGTGAGATCTGTTTTTAGTGGACCAAGTCACCAACGTTCAGATTTTGGTTTTTAAAAATTCTTTAAAAAGGTGGCTGGGGTTGTACGACAAAAGAGGTAGAAAAAATTCATTGTTTCATCAATATAAGTATAGTGAAAATAAGATAGTGTCTTGAGATATTGAGAATTTTCACACAAAAGATAAGTGTTATTTTTAGAGGAGCTTTGAGCTCAATATCTTGTGCAGAGTTTATTCGAGCTATACGACGATCAGTTGGACTGCTGTATCATGGAGGAGACAAGTCATGCGGAAATATGCTGCACCGATTCAATTGAAACTTTACATACCGCAAAGGGCTTGAATATCCTTAAAGAGAGCGACATTTCCGTGCCTCAGTCCAAACTGGTTTTGTTTAAATTTTTCATTTCATTGTAATTTTTCATTTTATTACTGTATATTTCATTTTCTCAACAAGATAAGCATATCATAGATTAAAACTAAGCGGTTACAAAGATACAAAAGTTAGTAGGGTGAGAGTCCCAACAATCATCTCAGAGCAAGCAAAAGCAAAAGCAACACCAACACTAAAATAAAAACAAAGAGAAAAAAAAAATGGTTATTAAGCTAGAAGATTGACTCCAACCCATTAACAAACAAGTATTTGTGTAATTAATATATCAATGAGGATTCTTTTGCCAATAATGTCTCTTTTTCTTTCTCGGGAAGTTCAAAGAAAGATATTTATGCAATTTGTAAAGCAATTAGGAAGTAGCTAGGGTGTAACTAGAGTATAAATTGGTCTGGTCCAATCTGGTCTGGTTTGGGAGGTGATGGATTGAAATTTTCGGTCCATCATTTTCTCTAGACCGAACCAGTAGCTATCGGTCCGGTCAGTTTGTTCAGTCCGACCCAATTATTTTTTTATTTTTTTAAAATAAATTAAAAAATATTTAAATTACTAAATTAAAATTAAGTGAATTATTGATATGAATTATGTAACTAACTCATTAAAAAATTATTTTATATGGTCAATGATAATAAATTAGATAAAAATTACATCATTAATTTATATAATTACTATATAAAAATAATATATTAAATTATTAAAAATATTTTTTAAATATATATAGGAGTTCGGTCAGGTCTAAAATTTATAGACCTCGGGACCAGATCGGATTTTTTTCGATCCACAATTTATAAGACTAAGACCGACCGGTCTGAAGTTCAATCCGGTCCGAGCCGAATGGACCGAACTCCGTACACCCCTAGGTATAACTTTATTGATTTCTCCGAATTAGTAAGTTGTGCATGTCGTATAATTTACTTCAAAAGAGGGAACTAACTGACCCTAAGAAACGTTGACCATATTAAAAATATATATTTTGACCTTGGCACATATATTTAGAGTAGTGTTAGTTACCGTCTTAAGGTATATAAATCTTGCGCATTCTTTTTAAAAAAATGTGATTTATTATTAAAAAATATTTTTTTTATATAGATATGATATTTATCTCTCTTTTTTCTTAAAAAAAAAAAAAAAAAGAATGCGGAAATCTTACACATAATTATACGACCGAATGTGATGAAGATGATGGACCATTCTGTGAAAGTACATAGTTTGATAGGCGGTAGGAGGAATCTAGTATTTAATTAAAGACAATTCATGACTATGGAGAGAAATGTTAGATATATAAATAAAAATTGGAAAAAAAGTTTACAATAACATGATGTATTTTGATCATGTAATATGTTTATTTTATTTTATTTTTATCTCTCTTACAACCTAACATTTCGTATTGCGAATATTACAATTTTAATTTTCACCTATATATAAAGTAGTTGCTCCCACTTAAGCCGTTTGGATATAGAAACGATTTTATCTTATCTTATCTTATCTTATTATTATAATTTTTTAAATTTTCACATAAAATATAATAAATTATTCAATTTTTTCAAATTTTAAAACAATAATAATATTAAAAAATAATATTTTATTTAATTTTAAATTTTTATTTAAAACCATCTCATATTACATCACTATCCAAATGGGCCTTATTTGTTTACTCTGCATCCCTAAACAAAAGTTTCAATTTGTATCGGCCTAAATTGAAACTTTCCCAAATCTCCATACAAAATAAAATAAACAATTCAATTTTTTCAAATCTCAAAACAAATATAATTTTAAAAATTATATTCTAATAATATTTTATTCAACTTTTCAACTTTAATCTCATCTCATCTCTGAAAACAAATAAGGCCGTAACTGTTTTATCCTATTAATTTTATATTATTATTATATTCTTAAACACGTGTCACATCGCAAAATCTTCATTAATTTAATTTATAAACGGAATATAGAGTCGTAGACAGTAGTAGGAGTGATAAAATAAAATTAAAAAGATAAACTACATGTAAATTAAACCACCTAATAGCATTCGATAATCTCATTGATTTAGCCAAAGTTTTAGATAAGTTTGATTAATATACCACTTTTTAATTTTTGGTTAATTATTCAAAACGAACTACACATTGTATCAGTGATCATCTCAGTTTTTATAATAATAAAATAATAATATTTTTTAAATTTTTTTATCTGTTTATTTAATTTTAAATATTTTTTATTTTCATAATTTTCAACAATCTACATATTAAAATACATAAAATTTATCTATAAATTAACTTCATTCTCAAATACAAATTAAAATATATTACAAAGGAGTCAGAATTAATATAAAATTCATTTGGCTTAGTAATTACTGTAGCTCATAATCAAATTTACATACCAATGCGGTCTAATCCAATGTGGGAAAAGTTTGAGTATGCCTAAGCCAACGAAGATGCTCTGAGACGACCAAGCTGATGCATTAAGCCATGCACCCAATGTTGTAGCATTGTGAAAATTAAGAAAAGTTATATTCGTCTTCCACACACTACACATAATTTTTTAATTTTTTTTATATTACCAAATGTGTAGTGTATATATAGATGATGAGTAGAAGAATTCAATTACTTTAAGAAGAATAAAAAATAAAAAAATAAATGTAGTGTATGGTGTGAGAATGATGAGTAGCAAAACTCTTGTGACAATAGACAAAATGTACTCTCTATATAAATAGAAAGGGTTAATTGAATACAATTCAGTAAGTGCTTTAATTTACATGTTGTACTGTAATTTAGGTGTCTAATTGGTTCGGTTTTTGTTATGCTTAATTGGTTTCTTAGGGTTATTCATCATCATCCTATCCATGAATTGATTAAAGTTGCATTTTGTTACAAAATTCAGTTGAGATCAGTCTAATTTTAAGCTGAGTCTAACATCTAAACACCCAACTCTCAAATTACTAAACTCGTTTCAAATCAAAACCTCCTTACATATGGGACCCACAACCATTTTCAACTTAACACATCTTTATATGTGGGACTCATAACCTTTTCAACTTTCCATAAAAGGTATTAAACTCATGATCTTAACATCTAAATACACTTTAAACTTAGTTTAAATGGCCCCACATAACTCCCTCTACTACCCAACTCACTATTATTCATAAAAAACTGAACTCAGTTCAACATCCAAATGCAGCCTAATTAATTGGATACGCTACAAGATCATGCCTTGGAATTAGAAGAATCAAGAGTCCTTGATGTTGTATTGCAACTTATTTAAAAAAATATCTATATTGTAGTTTTTTTATTATAAATATAATACATCAAATAGTAAGAAATATATATTATATAACAAGCTTGTAATAAATATTAATATAACTTTATTTTTACATATTCCGTTACTGCTAATTCCCATCTCTCCCGCCTAAAGAAAAAATTAAAGGAAAGAAAAGGAAATTAAAGAAAACTCCACACAGCCATAAATAGTAGTGGAGACCACAGATAATATAGCTTACCACTGTCAACCACGTACTCCTTGTTCTGAATGGATTGTTCGAAGCTTATCCATGGAGACATTTACTCTCTCAAGTATAAACACAAGAAGTCAGGAACAAGGCCAAAATGCATGTCGGTTTCAACCAAAAATCACGTTCAATAATTTCCAGCATGCAAAACTAATCTGTGAGGACAAAAAACCTACCTTCATCATCTTCTGGTACATGAATTATGTCCTAGCTATATCAACTTTCTATGACTCTTTTTTTTTCTTCATAAAGGTAAGATATATAAGTTGGCAGCAAAGACATGTAGGTGATGTACATGAGAGGTAGGCATTATTAATCTTAGATCAGGAAGGCACAGAAATGGATAATATTGCAGAAGAACAACAGAGAGAAGTGGAGACAAAAGAAGAGGCAGATCAAGAAGCTGGCGGATTAGCTTTGCAAGCTGGAGGTCGGCAGCCTCGCCAACATGATGACATGATCTTCTCCAACGCTACTACTGATGCTGGCCGTAGTGGTTTTTTGATAAAGTGTCAAAATTGCATAATTAAGTTGTTAAAGTGATTAAATTGTTTATTCAAAAACTGATTTAAGCACTTAATTATGTAGTAATTTTTAATACTTGACTCATTGATAAAATTATGAGACTTTGCACTTAAAAAGACTTATAATGCACCTTGTAAAGCCATGTCATAATTAATATTCTATTTTTATTTATTTATTTTTTTATCTTTTACAGTAACCACGGCACTACCTTATTCTTCATTTCGGATTGACTCTTCAATTGACTCACAAAGTCTTGGAAACAACCGCAGCACACATATTTAAAGAAAGAAAGAAAAGTCAAGAGTGCATGGGGGACCATGTGTAAAAAAAGCAAGGTTATGCTTTTTGAAAATAAGATAAGGAGAGATTCACGCACGTCATTGGCTGGAGATAAGGGTGAATGGAGAGAAGTAGGGGCTGAAAAAACTCACACACGATCGCATGAGACGCAGAACAGTTAACATTATTATTTTTATTCTTTTTGTTTTTATGCTCTCGCCCGCTCGGTAGTTTTTGCTTCTGCAGATTTTTTTTTCCTTTGTTTTCCGCTTCAGAAGTTGGACGCTCGCACACTTCGACATTTCTTCTTCTTTTGTTTTCATATTATCTCCAGGTTGCGTCGTCTGGGTCTTTGGACATTTAATTGTAATTTGTTTCCTTTATTTTATTTGTTTCAGACTTTCATTTTTGCATTGCAGCGATTAGATTTTAGTTCTATTTTTGTTTCTTCCGCTGGACTACGTTTGGATGTAATCAGAGCACAATTGGTACTTTCATTATTTTTAGTTTCCTTTTACGGTTGAGTATTATTATTTTTCTTGTGCAATTTTATTTATACAGTAATTTTAGATGTTAGGATTTATCATTTTTGAGTATTTTACTAATTTAGAAATGTTAGGCTAGATTTTTAGCTTGGGATTCAATGAGTAATCTATGACTATTTGGGGTTGGATTTTCTTCAAGTTTATGAAATTTTGAATGATTAACTTGATAGATTGTATNCCTTTGTTTTCCGCTTCAGACGTTGGACGCTCGCACACTTCGACATTTCTTCTTCTTTTGTTTTCATATTATCTCCAGGTTGCGTCGTCTGGGTCTTTGGGCATTTAATTGTAATTTGTTTCCTTTATTTTATTTGTTTCAGACTTTCATTTTTGCATTGCAGCGATTAGATTTTAGTTCTATTTTTGTTTCTTCCGCTGGACTATGTTTGGATGTAATCGGAGCACAATTGGTACTTTCATTATTTTTAGTTTCCTTTTACGGTTAGGTATTATTATTTTTCTTGTGCAATTTTATTTATACAGTAATTTTAGATGTTAGGATTTATCATTTTTGAGTATTTTACTAATTTAGAAATGCTAGGCTAGATTTTTAGCTTGGGATTCAATGAGTAATCTATGACTATTTGGGGTTGGATTTTCTTCAAGTTTATGAAATTTTGAATGATTAACTTGATAGATTGTATTTCATTTTGCCTATAGAAAGGATTAAAATTCTATGTACTTGAACTTGATCAGTCGTAGACGTAAAGGCACGATTGATGCTTGAACTCGTAACAAGATTTTGATGGCTTTCTTTCACTTTATATTTGTTGTACAATCTGTCAAGTACCTTGATTATATTAAAAAGTGTGCTTATTGTTTAATTAACCGATCATAATCTCTTGGAATGAGAAAATGGTTGAGAGAAAATGAAACTAGAGGTAAATCCAACTTCAAATCAGAAATGGGCGAAAATTGCATCTCAAGTGTTTCTTTTATTGTTTCTTACAAGTTTAATTCAACTTTTGCACATTGCATTTTTTTACTTTTCATCTCTTTTAGTCAAGATAATTTTTACACTCAGATATCACAAATGCTTTGATAGTCCTTTGTCCCTGTGGAATAAGATCCTGGACTTATCCTTGATACAACTTGACACTTCTACACTTGGAAGCACATTTGAGACCGAGTCATTTTTCCTCAGAGCATTATGGTGGAACTGAGAGTACTCGTGTCGTTGAAGGAGGTAAGGGAATTAGAACAAAAACAACTACTGTTTTTTAGAAAGAAGAACGTACGCTACATGACTTCCTAAGATAACCTGCATTTGAGTTAATTCTCTATTGAAGAAAACATTCAAGAAAATGGAAACTTGTGAAAAGTTTTATACAAGTCTTCTATGTTTTCGTGATCTTTTAATTTCTGGCCGGTATAATGGTAATAAAAAATACAAAGGCTAATTTCCAAATATAGATGCAAGCATGAATTAATGCAAAAAGTGACAAGGTGCTTCTTTTTCTTAATTTTATTAGTGTTGTTGGGTTTTCTTTCATGTGTTTATTGGGTTTGTAATGTGTCTAAGTTATGAGTATTAAATTATATGAGTTAACCTGAACACTACCCCTTTAAAATACTAACATGATCCAAATAAATAATGAGTAACACAACACGACCTGCTCAACCCGTTTAATAATTAACCTTTATTATATTAACTTGAACACGAACCATTTAACCTACTAATTCAATAATTTTCACATAAATTGGTTGAATTAACACATATTTATTTTGAACACAATTAAGATAATTTTATATATAATATAAGGACAAATATAAATCACTTACAATTACAACTAGATTCGTGATAAAATATTTTATTATCAATGTCCAAACTACATAAGAAAATTAGTATTTTTTATAAAATAAAATTGCTTATTAACAAGAAAATTTAATAGTTTGATATATCAAGTAACTAAATACTAATATTAATATTACATCCCAACAGTAAAAAAATGTATATAAAATTAAACATTCATAAAATTTGAAAATAAAATCCATTCGTATTATATTGGTTGACTGCAAGTTTTGAGAGTTAACTTGCAATTGATCCGTTTATTATTAATCATGTCTTATCAAGTCAGTCCATTTCGACCCAAACCCATTTATATATATCAAACCCAACCTCACTTATTTTGTGTTGTACGTTCGTCTCAGGTTCACCGGTCGTGTCATATATTACCAGTACTCCTAAATATTACTAGTCAAGCTAAAAAAATGACCTTATAAATTAGAAAAAAAAAAAGTACTTACAACAATAATGTCAATCTTATTTTTGCATATTTTGGAAGAATATATTTTCATACGATAATATGGTACTGTGACGTATTATTTTGGCTGTGCAATATTCTAATCTAAGGAATGGACTCGTCACATTGCATCAGTAATATTTGTAATTAAAATTAGGTAATCGTAAAAAATGGCCAAGTGGTATTATTTTTCTAATATGGCAGATTTATACGCTTGTAATTTCGGCCGTCCGTAAAGTGTCACGAGTAGTACTCACTACTCATCCCAATAAAATAAAACAAATAATATTAAAAAGAATAATACTAGTATGTCCCTCGTTTTATCCGGTCATTTTAACTGTTCATATATTTAATATTTTTTTTATTTTTTTTCTTACTGATTAATTAGGAAGTGACTATTAGTATATCGGTATTTATTTTTTATTTTTTAAAGATGTTTAAACATGTTTAAAAAATATTTAAAATAAAAATAAAAAAACAAAAAAAATACAATTTTCACTAAGGGCACACCAAGTGAGCAAATTGAGGAGGTATAGTAGCACTACCATTTTAAAAAAATATTTTGAATAATACTAGATACAATCTCCTAATGGACAAGTTCTCATAAAGATTTTTGTAAAAAAAGTAGATCCTATTAATAAAAAATAATTTTTTTATATTTTTTATAATGTGGTTGACTTTTTTACAAAGAATTGTGCGGTGCGCGTCTGTTACAAAGAATTGTCCTAGTTAACTGATCAAGGACAGTATTGCACGCTGACCTGATCTGGCTGAGGTGGAGAAAGAAAAAGCAAGCTGGCAACATTCTTCCCATAATTAATTTGCATATAATAAATTCAATAATCTCCAAACAAAATAGTACTCATGATCTGGATGATCTGCTACATGCATGCATGGTTTCAGGTCAATTAATCTCGTATGAATATTATGAAGTGAAAAATGAAGGTGTTGATTTTCTTGATCCCAAGACCAGTCCTGGACATGTTATATTGGACGTTGCAACAAAAAGGTTTGGCTTTCAAACTATTGGTGGCGAGGTGGTTGAGCAAAGTACTGCAGCGTTCAGTCCTGATACTTCCATCAATATTATTGGGACATCTGAACCAGCAGCTGGAAGATATGATCAGCAGTTTGAGTACTTCACAAAAGAAAGCCCTGAAGTACTGCAGCAGAAAGAAACGTATTTTGAAACTGTTTACTAGAATCCGGAGATAAGTGAGCTCTACTGCCCTAAATGTAAAGTTCACATTCACATAGTCCTTATACCCAATAGATCAGATATGAATTGAGGTGCTCAACCTGCTCCGAATTTCTCAGGCCCATAGGTACATGATTTACATTCCCAGTTTACATGATGTTACATGCATAATAGCTATATTTTGCAGTAGTTTGAGCATTAATATGTATTTCTTTCATACTACCAGCTTGAACCTTTCCTGTTTGTGACTCAAGAATATATATATACACGTATATATAGCAGACTAGTATTAGAGTTTGATTTAGAAAATCTATGTGTTGGACGCAGACTTTATCAGTAACATTGTGTCTGTTTTCTGATCTATGGCTTGCAAAATTACATGTTGTGAAATTCATCATATGAGTTCAGATTTCTGGCAAAGAATATAAATTTCATAACCTTGATCTGACGATTTAGTTGTTTACTGCATGGTTTCAGGTGAATTTTCTTCTGAATCTTCTGAGTTGAAAAATGAAAGTGGTGGAGTAGATGTCACAGAAGAAAAAAAAATTGAAATTCAATTAACCAGTGGTGAGATAAACATTGAAGATGAGGATAAAACTAAGAACATGATAAGCAGTACACCTGTTGTTGATCCTCCACCTTCCAAGAACTTGCTCCTGGAGAAAATTGCAACTGATACTACTTCCATCAATGTAATAACTGAAAAAGAAGAGAGAGGCGGCTTTAACTTGACAAAAGAAAGAGAAGTACTGGAAGAGACAGATCTTAATCTTGAAACTGATCATCATTTAGACAAGAAGCCGAAGACATATGAGTTCTGCCCTAAATGTAGAGTCTGCATCGACAAGATCCTTATTCGCTGTAGAGATGATGAATTGAGGTGCCCATCGTGCTTCGGATTTCTCAAACCTATAGGTACATTTGCATTCTTATTAGCTACTTACTGTATTGCAGTAGTACTTTGATAAAATCAATCTTATGGCCGTATGCTACTGCCATAATTATTTGCAGGCACGAAACCTTGTTACTGTGTTTGGAAACTATATATTCAGGAATGTCATTTATTCTCTTCTCTGTTAATTGTTGCATGGCTGCTCTATTTTAAGAAGAGCAGCTAATTTAACTATATTCATGTACTCATATTAACAGGTGGCTGGTTCTTTCAAAAGCCTGTACCTGCTGTCGACCCAGGTAACATGTATGCTCTTTCAAACTTTTGTGGCATTCCTTTGCTATTTTTATATATGAAGTTCTCAGGAGTTTAATCAAGACTGATGAATTTGGTAACAATTTGGAAGCTATGAAAAACGGTTTTTGGTTTTGAAATCAGATAGAAAGTGATTCATGTTAAGGAATAATATCACATTGTTTGTAAACAAGGTCTTAAGCATATTTGTAAGGAATGAGCAATCATCTTTGTCGAAGTGGTTTTATGAGATAAGTTAGCCCTATAAACTTCTTCATGGTATCAGAGTCTACTACAGAAGAATGGGACCCCACACTACTTACCTTGTGACAAGCATCAAGAAAAATACTGACCTGTACGTGAGGGAGGATGTTGAGGAATAATTCCATATTACCTGTAGACAAGGTCTATGACATATTTATAAGAAATGAGCAATCCTTTTTGGGAAACTGATTTTATGGAATGAGTTAGCCCCATACACTGATTTTAGCTTCTAACAGAACTGGTCTCCCTAGCTAACATGGTACAGGCGATCTTATGGAATAAAGGCGTGGTGCCCGAAACTTTATGAGGTGCATTTGTAACTTATTAACGAAATAAACAATGCAGCTTACACAAGTGATCTTCCTAAAATTTCAACAAGCATATAACAGTTCATACTTCATAAAAGTACAGTAAATCTTAGAGTTCAACCTTTCAATACAAGAAAAGTACTTTATTGATTTCTTCAGCCTGTGGGAGACCAATCACGTATACGCATTTGTAATACGCAAATGTGCTCAAACACACCTTTTCTAGCTGTAGTGAAAGTTTCATTTCTTGTTTGATTGTGGAACAACAACAGCTAGATCAAGCTAGCATGCAGCTCTACAAAATGCAGTAAATGCTTCTTTTCTGTTTTCACGCTTAGCTCTATATTTCATATGGTGTCTCCAATGCATTATTATGCAGGAAATCAAAAACCCATTGAACCAGAACCAGAGGATATTGTTCATCCACTTAAACCACAGACGATGACTCCACCAAGGAATTATCTTCAACAACATGGTGCCATAAAGTTGGAGATCCTAAAGAGTATCGTTTATGGTGGTTTGATAGAATCAATCACAAGTTTATCGGTTGTGTCATCTGCAGCTAGTGCAGCTGCTGCCACATGTAAGTGTTCATATTTTTTGCTTTTTAGTCTTTTTTTACAATGGTGCAGAAACTCCATGTATGAAATAATAGCAACTATCTCCTGTTTGCTATTCTGGACATTTCCAGCACGAGCATTTGGTACATAGTAGATTATACTAGCTAGTATTACTAGGCCATGTATGTAACCATCATAACCGCTAATATCTTTCTTTAGCAGAGTTGGTTATCTTTTGTAGTTCAAAACTTTGTTGAACCATTATTATTTTTAAATTTTATACAATAATTATCAAGCTGGTAATTTCTTTGCAAGCAAGATGAAATTCCAAGTACAAATATATTTATGTCGTATTGCAGTGAACATTGTAGCCTTGGCATTGGCAAACCTGATTGGTGGACTTTTCGTCATTGGTCATAATGTGAGTTCTTTTCTTATTTCTTATTTTTATTTTTTTCCAAAATTACATTGCACGATGTGTAAATACGTATCTATTCATGCAAAATCCTGGTTTCACCATATATTTGTTTCATGAACATGTTTTTTCTTGGTACTTCGACAAAGGTATGCCATGAAATGTTATGGAAGTTATTTCTGTTTAATTAACTTTAAGCTCATTGATTTGGAACTTGCATTACAGCTTCAGGAACTGAAGAATGATCAATCTAGAGTGACCTCGGATGAATCAGATGATGAACAAGAAGCTGTGGGTCGGTACCAAGAAGTACTGGGCCAGGAAAGGAATTTCATCCTCCATGCCTCGGTTGCAGTATTATCATTCCTTGTTTTTGGGTTGGTGCCTCCAGTGGTGTATGGCTTCTCATTTTACAAGAGTGACGAGAGGTCCTTCAAGATGGCAGCAGTCGCAGCAGCTTCTCTTGCATGCATCACTGTACTTGCCAATGCCAAGGCTTACGTCCAAAAGCCACCAAACTGGTACATTTATGTTACAACTGTGCTGCACTACGTTGTACTTGGGGTCGGAGCCGCCGGCATTTCTTACTTAGCAGGTTTCCTCCTCAACAAACTCATTCAGAAGCTTGGTCGGTTTGAGTAAAGTACTGCACCTATGATCTCCTTGGTCCCCCTTCGTATATATGTTCATCAATGTGCTATCTACCTTCTTGTTTTTGATATGAAAGCCTTCAAATAGATCATCGAAAGTTTTAAGACTGAAATGTAGAAGCCCTCTAAAGAGAGGGACTTCTTCAAAAAATTGGCGTATGCCGCTATCTGCGGCGAGCACACGGTATTCTTTAGTAAAAGGCGAAAGAATAGTTCGCTCTGTGCTCACCGCGCGGCTGCGTGATTTAAAGCAGAAGTTCACTTTCCTTTTTATGGTTGTTCTCTTGTTCTGACTCTGTTGCTTCTTTGCAGTGTGGGATTTGCAACAATGATAACAGCACTTAAGCCCACGTGCAACACAGTCATGCCTAAGATAAGTCGCACGTGTGACTAGATTTAGTTGAGCTTATCGAGTGGTAAGTCAACTACTTCAAGGGAATTAACTCACTGAGATTGGCTGGCCTGTTTGGAAGCAAAACCAATCCCATTACACAGCTAAATATTGGTATATTAGCCTTTAGGTAAAGAGAAATGCCCCTACTCTTTAATTAATTTTTTTTTATCAATCACTTAATTAAATAGCAATTACTTGAAATGTATCACGTAGCAAATGTAACTAGAATGATAAGATAAAAAAGAGTATTACTCATAATTTGAGCACCAAGTGAGGCTCGGAGATGCAGCCATTTTCAAACGTGTTTCCAATCATTTACCAATTTTCTCACTCTGGGAATATTTTTATTTTATTTTTATAGGTATCGGGTGTCCGGGAATAGCGTCCTGACTAATCCCGAGAGTGCACAGGCCTTCGACAAGAAGTTTATTGCAAGTGCACATCGGATAATTTAAAAGAAATCTCCCAGTCCGATGGCCCTCAGAAATTGTTTCCACCCAAGGGAATTTGAACCTAAAAGGAGCATGCCCCAAGTCTGCTAAGGCCTTTACCACCTAAGCCAACCCCAGTCCGAACCATCTTTATATTACGGTATGCCAATTCCAAGTTACTTTATAAGGATGTCGGACACACCATAACTGTTTAAAGCTTAAGCAGGGTTTGTCACGATTTGTCCAGATCTTGTATCCATTGTGCTTGTGAGCTGTGGTATAAAAGAAATGTTGCAAAGGTGCAATTCTGATACAAACTTAAATGACTGGACAGTTCATCGGCACTACGAATTGTCCTATTTGCATTAACCGGTCATATTTCCTTGAAGTTGCTAGCAATAATTGCAAACCTGGAAGTAAATCTCCATAAAAAGGACAAACAAATGTAAAACGAAACATGGGACTAGTAACATGGCTGAAATTTTTATTCACCTCAAATAGGTCTATGCACATTCACAACAAATGAGTTACGGTATATACCAAAGTGGAAGATCAAATGGGCATCAATTTAAACGCTTAAAAAACTATGATTTTGTTGACCCATTTTCGGGTATCACACTAGTCAAGAATGAATTAAAACATCCATCTCGGAGAAGAGTGAACGGCACTTTGCCGGGGTCTGTTGGGCGGCTCTAAGTTGTTCTGCTGCTCAAAGTTGTTCCGCTTCTTCATGATTGATGATACAGTTGGGCTGAAGTAGTCGTTACTCCTTTGAGAAGTTGCTGCTTGTGAATACATCTTCCTTCCGTGGATGAAGCTCCTGTGCTTCTCTAGCAGTGCCCTACGGGCCACCGAGTTCCTTTGGACAATCCCTGATCTATTGTAATTTACACAACTCTGGCTCCGTCCCACTTGCTGAAACTTTCCCTCTCTAGGAATCGTATAATTTCGACTCTCAGCAGTTTCTGCAGAGTACATAGTCTCTCCCTCACTGCTATACCCATTCTGCATTTCTGAGACTTCTATTGGAGATGAGCTGGACTGAACCTCACTTTGTGCCCCATTTACAGAACCTGTTGAGGCAATCTCGGCATCAGCACCAGGACTCATGACTCCTTTATCCTTGATATGGTCTTCTCTTAATAAACTATGTGGGGGAAGTTGCTTGATATAATTCTCATCAGAGCAAACGGGCGGTTGTTTGGCTGGCGGAGGCAGTAATCCTGCTCTGGCAACCTTTGGAGGGAAATTAATATCCAGAAGTTGGATTTGTGCACTTTCCTTCTTCCTAAGAGGAACTGAAGTTAACTTTGGCGATTCATAAATTTCTGGAGTTGGAATTCCCTGCACATGGATTGCATGCATATCATTTTTCAGGGTTTCCCCTTCAACATTGTTTGCTGTAGCAGATCGGATTGGCGCAGGCTGATCCCTGGCTTTTGAGAATGTATTTGACGAAGATGGGGTTCCATCACAATCAGCATCTGTTGACTTAAAAACTTGACGCAGTGTGAATGAAGCACAAGAATGCTCACTCTTCTGGCTTGCAGACATCAATCGAATAATTGGCAGCTTTGGTTTGTTAAGTTCATCAAGACTGCCTTCCCAATGCTGGTTTAACCAATCACAGACAATGGGAATAGGGATGCCAAATTGCATAGGAAGATCTTTCTTCCAAGATGACGTGGATGATGACGAAGTTGAAGAGGACTTGGCATTTGGAGATGTGGCTAGTTTCATAGGATCACAGATCATGAATGCAAGATTGCCTTGTACATCGAATCCAGCAGACCCAGGACTCCATATTACTCCATCCGTAGACAGTTTTATGAGATTGTCAGTGGCAATCACCACCTTCCCTTCACCAACTGTTAATTCCCTTTTCTCTGTGTAGCCCAAGAGGTAAACTACACTTCCAAGATCCAGGTTTGGTTTAGAACAGGTTTTCAAGTAGTGAGGCTGCTGCCCCTGGGCATTTGAGTCTCCATCCATGGCATCTAAACCCACGATTGTCAGATCTAAAACTGAGCTGGTAATAAAAAACCTGAAACCAGCCAACGGACATGAGAAAATGCATTGGAGGAAAAAAATATAATGCAAAGCCTAGGATAATTCATGATGCAATCGGGAGGAAAAGGAGGAAAGTCCCCAAAGTATATTAAAGGCCAACCAAGGTAACAATTACTAACTAAAAATTAAAGTTAACAACCATAATATACAAACAAATATGAATATATAAATTTATATACATTAGAACCCCATCCCCAAATATAGAAGAATAAACTTCCTAATCAAACATTAGGCCTTGACTTCTCAGATCAACTGAATAAACCTCCAAGGACTACCCATCGATGTTCTAGAGTTCCTTTCTTGTATTGACTCGACAACATACCTTTCCACAGCACTGCTACATCATAAATATAGATCTCATATTTGCAAAAGGTATGAAAAAAAAAAGAAAGATCATAGTTGCCTGTTTCACAGAATGTCTGGCCATGTAAAAAAAAGTATCTAATTTGGATAAATAAGTGATTAATAATCAACACATGTCTGACCCTCATTAACAAGTCAATCACTCTCGCATTACATATATTTCAATAGAGTTTGAGAAACCCACAAGAAGAAAATTAATCTAATGTCAATTTTTTCATAAGTAATTTAGTGTCAAAATTGATGCGATGAATAGGCCAATCGGGGAAGAAGACCAGTGAATCAGCTTAGTGTCTCTGCCTTGTTTTCCTAATCTTTTTCAAGGAAGGAAGCATTATCCTTTTTTATGAGCAATTGACAAGTATTATCCTACCAATGAAAAAGTAAATACTATAAATGGCTGACTTATATTAAAAGTAAAAATAAAGGAAAGAAGGAAAGAGAAAACCCTAGTTGCTATGTAGGTCAAATTCATAACTCCCTAAATATATAAATGCTAATGACCAGTGACATGACAGACATCGCAAGTATAATAGCAGAACATTATTAACAAGCACCCATTCCTTCAAGTAACACCATGGTATTTATCACTCATGGACATGGTCTATTGGAGGCTGGAGCCTTCGAGGGATTGTTGAAATCAAGGTTTTCAGTTGTCTAAGATTAATATCAAGGTCTAAGCAGAATCCAATTTAATCAACCCAGGAATGGCTTCTTTATCTGGTACCATAAATAGTTTCAAAGACCCTACAACGAATAAGTTAAAAACTAGATTTGCTTATCTCTATCCCAAGAAAGAAGTAAAATTAATCTTCGCATTTAAGCAGACAGCATGGGACAATGCAGTTCCATTTATTGCCATAAAAAGGATGGTGAGAGAGTTTCAGAAAGTGGTAGTGGCACTGGTGATGATGTAATGTAGCAGTAGGGCCAGGAAGTGGACAGTAGAATGAAGGTGGTGCCAAGGAAAGCTTGTAACTGTAAAGTCATTCCCCAATAAACAAGTAACCTTCTGTATACACTTTTTTTTTTT
The DNA here is from genome assembly GCA_003123785.1 of Pterocarya stenoptera. Taxonomy (NCBI): domain Eukaryota; kingdom Viridiplantae; phylum Streptophyta; class Magnoliopsida; order Fagales; family Juglandaceae; genus Pterocarya; species Pterocarya stenoptera. The sequence goes on from QEOT01003128.1 coordinate 290,735, forward strand.
TTATAACCGTGGGTGTCCAGGCCAGCTTGCGTGCACCTAGACTAATCCCATGGGATCCTGAAGTTAACGACCAGGTAAACCTCCAGTGGCCCTAAGGGGACTCGAACTGGTGACCATTGGGGAGCAAACCCAAGGCCGGACCAGCTGAGCTACCCCTCAGGGTTCCTTCTGTATACACATATTTACGTAGGTGTGAATCACATCAAGTACTAATATCTTTGAAAGCATAGCACTGCAATCTCCAAGTCAAAAAAGGGGTGAAGGCTACACTGACCCACTAAGATGTAGGTAACTAATGCCATTAGCACAATAGACTTTTCTCTGGCACACACCCTGATACATGTCTACTGAAAAATAAGACTATCTTATACATCAGCTTAGGTAACAATGAAAATTATGCTTTCTGCCTTACCACATCGCATATGAATCCAAATACCTTATTTGATCTAAACTTCCATAAAAGTTAGTGAGCCCTTTGTATTATTTTCTTTAAGACTACCCGCTAATTTATGGAGCACACCCAATGCATCCAAAATTGGAATGGGATGAGAGATATCTTGTTATGCAAACAGTCACACAGGTAATCTATGCACATGCCAGCTTGAGTGTAAAAGATGCAAGTTGATGGGTTCATTCTAGCTATGTAAATATTGATGTATGTGTTAATGGCCATGAAGACATGCTTGCATATAATATCCACGGATACAACATACAAGCCCCCTACACAAAGTACCTAAGTCCATGTAATAGCACTCAAGCAATCTAGAAATCCATCTCATTTCTCTTCACATAAACCCATCCTGTACTTACATTTTACCTCTTCTTTTATTGATTTAGATTTTTGTTCCATTATTCTTTCACAACTTACTTACCTTTCAATTTTCTATTAGCATATGACAAGCTGAGGTTCAGGAATCTGGTTTCATAGTTCACAAGATGACAGAGATAGTGCCGTAACAGAGATTCTATGAAAATAAAGCTGGCAGTTCAGCTACAACATCACACTCCTGATTCATGATTGTCATTTTTACAAGTTTGACCATTATTTCAACAACCATCTCATTTAAAAAACATCACACGGATATAAACACTCAATCAACTAACAAACAACTAACCTGTGCAAAAATAAACGAGCTATCAACTTTAAATTTCGGGACCCACAAAGATGAACACCACCACACTAACTACACCAACTGCAACAACTTTGCTCACTTGATGGTAAACACCACCGCACTAACTACTCCAACTGCAACAACTTTGCTCACTTGATGGTAAGAATTCCAAACTATTCCTCAAACCCAAAACAACAAAAACAATAACCCAAAACAGTAAATCCCCTGAATCCTGATTCAACTACAGTTTAAAAGAAAACCCAAGAAACGAAACAAAACAAACTCAGAAAATGCTACATTTTCTCAGCAACAGAACAGAATCCAAAAACCCAATACCTATGAGGAACAAGAATCGCGGCGACACTGTTCTGGAGCCGGATCTCGGAACTCTCGGCAGCTGCCACCGACGGAATATTAGCGTGGGTGGTCAGCAGCAGATTGCGGTGGATCAAGAACCCGGTACCGTTTCCGGAGATTCCGGCCATGGCGGAGGCTTTGTTAGAGAAAATGGCGGCTCTCATTCTCTCGGACTTGCCCACGCCTTTGCAGAAACACCAAGACTCACTAAGAACGCCCATTTTGGGATGGTTGTGAAGAGCGCGCTCCGCTTAGAGTGGTGGATCCAGCAAGCGAGGCATTGCAGGGAGTAATAAAAAAGGGTTTGCTGAGTTCAGAGATAGAGAGACGAGATGGTCGTGAACTGAGTAAAGGGTGTTGGGTACGTGTTCGAGCTGGAATTTTAGTACAAAAAGCAGGAGAGAGAAATTGCTGTCCGAGAGAGAGAGAGAGAGGGAGAGAGGAAGTGTCGGGAGTAAAGAAAAGAAGGATTGATGGACAAGTTTCTGGAATTTCTTTTTCTTTTATATATTCTGCTCGGGATAAAGTCCCAAGTTTCCAAGAGTCCATGTTGAATAATTTAAGGAGAAAGCTTTAAATCCGATAATCATTTCTCTAATAATATTTTTTAAAAATAAATTTATAAATTAATATAATTTAATATAACATAATAAATTAAAAATAAAAAAAATTATAATATAACAGACCACGTGAAATTATAGAAATTTATAAATTTATTTTTATAGATTAAACATTTATCTTAACTTAAACATAAAAAAAAGTAGGCAATTTGTTATTGTTTGCTGCTGTTAATGATAATTTTTTAACGTGATTAAAAAAATATATATAAAAAATACGTGATTGCACTAAATATTTAAATAAAAATAAAAACAACCTAATGAAAATGGAATTAAATAATTGATATATAATTACAAAGAAGATAGTCAGAAATCCTGATCAAGAGAACAAAACATTTTGCAGAAAATGATTAGATTAGAACAATTTTTTTTATAATTAGATTTTTTTAACAGAATGCGGGTTTATAAGTCAAGTGGTTCAGCCCTTGTTTATACGTCTTTGAATGATATGCGGAGAAAACGTGTGAAACAATAATTGCATTAAAATATTTGGTTGACAGAATTTAATAAAAATAATTACAACCTTAACAATAATGTTCCCTACTAAAAATATATAATTTACATAAAAATGATTTATCTTTAAAGTCAAATAATACTTATTTTTTCTTTTGATTTTTGCTTTTCTTTACATCTTTTTTTTTTTTTTTTTTTCTCCTTGCTCTACGTTTCACAGCAATAACGTTCTTTCTTTTTATACTTTTTTTCTTAGTAACATTACCTTTTTCCCTTTACGGTGGCGTGAGCACAGCTGCTGTTGAAGTATATTTTCATATAAAAAGTCTCTCGTTTTCTTCCCCTAATACCAAGAAAATCTCTCAATGTATCAAAGAAAAAAAAAAAAAAAAACGAAAACCAACAGTTGCTTCGTGGTATAAGAAATATCGAGTATAAAATTTAAGTTTTCCTCAATGGTACAAGAAAATAGTAATAAAGGAGGCCAAACAATTCAAACTTTACAAACAGAAATTTTCAATGCCTATAAAAAAAAAAAAAAATCAAAATTTTCCAGACCAACTATTTTTGTTTGAAAATGGCAAGTCGCCAGCCATGCGGAATGAACAAATCCAAGCATCTTGGAATCAGTCAAAACCGACATCTACCCCTCTTGGCTTTAGATATTTCTTGGCCTCAATTATGTCCTACAAAAGAAAAAACGTTACAATTAAGGCTCTGTAAAGCTAGATAACAAGGATGATCTTGATTCATGGGGGGGCAAAAAAAAATAAACCCAACCAAAATCTGCCATCTCATATATTGTGATTCGGTACTATGGACATGAAGTATGCAGTAGTATTTACTTGAAGAGAAATACTATTCTAAGGCCTCTACATCACACACCATCCACACACCAATATGTGATTTGTCATTTTTCTCATTCAATTTAAACATACATATTTATACATCAATATGTGTGTTTAAATAGAAAGGTAAAAATGACAAATCACATGTTCGTGTGGTGTAGCGGATGATAGGTAGAAATTTTCATGCAGTAATAACGGTTTTATTTGCTTAGGTTCAACATGTAAATGACCAATAACGAAATTTGATGATGATGATAACAACAACATTTACAATACAGATAAGTAACGACAACAATAACAATTGTCAGGGGACATTATACCAACAACTTGAATAATAACAACAATAACAACTGAAAATTTGGTTAGAGGACGTCATGCAGATCTAATGAACAAACTATGTTGAATAAGCACTTCAGCACAGTTGCTCCTACCAAATTTTGACTCTAGTTACTGGTGGAAGCAAATTAGAGGCTTCCAGTATTTTATGCATCAAGTTTTGAAGGTATTAGGAGACACTTAAATTCCTTTATTCAGATTCTATGGATTTTAATGAGCTGATTTTTCATGATTTTCTTGTCTCTTTTTCTATTTACAGTTAGGTGCTCTTCTGTATACTTTCTGTGCAATCGGGCTGTGCCCTTTGCGCTTATTAATAAAACATCGATTACTTATAAAAAAGAGACTGTTTTATAGGTATAAAAAAAAAAGGAACTAAAACTGATAACATGTATACATATAAAAAAACTCCAATCACGTGCAAGCAGCAAATTTGATAATCAGGGAAATATGTGACTAAAGTTCAATATAGGAACATCTTTTTTCCTTTTTTTTTTTTTTTATAAGGAGCATCCTTTCTCCTTGAATGACTTCGATAAAAATGAGACAAATTAGTTTGCCAGCATATTTGTTCTAATGTCATGAGGCACCCAACAATTAGAAGTAGAAATCTCATCTTCAACACATATATGGGCTAAAAGAAAAGAAAACAGATTTCTGTATGAAGCTTTGCAACATAGCAAAATGAATTTTCTTTTTTGGAACAGGGGGGAAGCTATAGTAGACTGAAGTAAAACCAAACCACATTTGTTATATCCCAACAATCATATAGTTTTTGGCAAAATATAAACAATATACCATTAAAATTAAAAAGTGAGGCGTTACATGGCAAACGCAGGTCACCACATGATTTAAACCTCAATACTACATACGAACACAACAAAATCATAAATCTCTCCGCATATTTGAAGTTGATAAAATAAATACTGTAGTACTAACGGTAAATGCAACTTTACCTCCCAAATTCTGCATTACAATGTATCAGCTTTCTAGAGATTTGGCTATGATATATAATCAACAGTTCACTGCATTTTCAGAACAACTCTTTCACCCTTGTTTCCCCCAAGTCATTCTATAATAGTTTTGTCCAATGTAATGTTCACTTCAAAAACTTATTGTTAAAAAGTAAAGAGGGTCTTTTGCAGTTAAGTTGAAAACAAAAGGGGTCATCAACAAAAACAGACAGACAGATAAAGCAACAAAGAACAACCTCACCAAATTGCACTGCACATGCCATGGAGATTTACTCAAGTTTAAAA
>QEOT01003128.1:295752-373400 GCA_003123785.1 Pterocarya stenoptera
TTTTATTTTTAAATATGATCAAAATATAAATATTTTTAAATATTTAATTTTTTTAAATTTAATTATTACATTTTTCAAGGCCTAATTTTAAATACATAAAATTATTTTATTTTATTTTATTATTATAATTTTTTTAAATTTTTACATAAAATATAATTAATATTTTAATATTTTAAAATAAAAATTATATTTTAAAAATATTTTATTTAACTTTTAATAAAATATTTTATTTTATTTTATATAAATTACGTAAATAAATGAAGCTTAAAAATTTAAATAAAACATAATAATTTAATTTAAAATTTTCAGATCTGAAAATAAGATCTGTTCTTATCTAGGAGTATTGCTAATTGCTACAGGTCCCGGTGGCTCTATCGACTTCTTCACTCGCAATCATTTCGTCAGAATATACAACTGTCCTCTCCCCCCCCCCCCCCCCCCCCCCCCCCCCCCCCCTCTTTTTCTTCTCCTTTTTGACTCCTGTTCCTTTTACTTTCTGATCCAAGGCCTGGCTAGGGAACCATTTTAACCCCAAGGACCCTTTTTATGCTACCTATCACACAAAGAGCACCTGAGCATCTTGAAGAAAGGAGATTCTTCGTCAATATATTTCATTATAAATCATGCAATTGTGCAGTCAAAAGCCTAATAATTCACTACATCAATTAGCTAAAACGCAGCCAATGCCAATCTATCCAGATTAACCAAACTCCGAGACAAGCTACATACGAACTATACATTTTTTTGGCTCTACCCAACCCTTCTTTCAGATAGCTTTCCCCTTTGTATACCCCCAATAAAATTCGGTTGCACCCCTAGCACTTTCAATATAATGCGGTACCTTTACTTATAAAAAAAACAAATATTCTTGTCTATCAGACCAAGGAGTATGAGCAATCATTTCAAGAAAGGACTTAACATGAACCATGCTAATCAAAACATGTGCATATGATAATCTATTTACATTTGAGCCTAAAGCAAAGCAAGAGAATTACTGCTACTAATATTTTCTATTTAAACAATGCTTAAAAAAATATAGCCATTGGAGTCGACATTTTCAATCAAAGAAAGCAACAGCTTGAGTATAATTTTTCAGTTGACAAAGCATTTAATGGGAGAAAACAGACTGGCTTCTACATGTAAATATTTTGATAGGAACGGAAAGTAATTTGGCATAAAGGCCAAGGATATGCCACCATCAGACGGGATAAATCATAGAGTTATTGCATGGTTCCAGTGTAATGTAATAATGAAATGGAACTCAAAGCCCTTGCGCAATGTCCCAACATCATCTGGCAGTTTCAAGTGGAATTACCAATACCTCCAATCTTAAGCTGCTTAATCAAAGCAATTGATAAGCTAAAGAATATAGCAATAATCCAAACATAGAGAGCACCATAAAGTTTTTTTTTTTTTTTTTTGCAATTTTTATATCATGAATTTTCAATAAATTAAGTTAAACCGTGAAAAACGTGGAAGGATCCTAACCCCATTTAACACAGATTTTATTTTTCCTAACCGAATTGGCATGTATTTCTTGGAACAGAAAGTAATTTGGCATAAAGGCCAATAATATGCTGCCATCAGACGGGATAAATCATAGAGAGTTATTGCATAGTTCCGGTGTAATGTAATAGTAAAATGGAACTCAAAGCCCTTGCGCAATGTCCCAACATCATCTGGCAGTTCCAAGTGTAATTACCCAATCCTCCAATCTTAAGCTGCTTAATCAATGCAATCGATAAGTTAAAGGATATGGCAATAATCCAAACAAAGAGGTCATCATAAAGTTTTTACTTTTTGGCAGTTTTTATATCTTAAATTTTTGACAGATTAAGCTAACCCATGGAAAAAAAAAAAGTGGAAGGATCCTAACCCCATTTAACAAAGATTTATAAAAAAAAGTCCCTAACCAAATTGTCGGGTATTTATTTTTTCATCATCTTCCAGATTTTCTTGCCAACCCTTCAAACACCCATATTTCGTGAAATTCAGAACGCCAAATAAAACACTCATCTCATGGTTTTCAAAACAAATTTATACCTAAATTTGAGCCTCGATATAAAAGGAAAATAAAATGAAAAAAATAACAGAGAGAACTGAAAGCAACTCGAGGGAATCGGTATCTTATGCAGAGAACCAGTGAAGCTGTTCTTGAGAAGGAGATTCAATCGCGTTACATCCATAACAAACAAATAAATAGCATACTACCGGTGTAAAAATCCCATTAAGCAATAGGAGAGTAAAGGTGTTTATTAACCTGTTAGGTGCCTTCGAGCTTGAAGATCTATACAGGTAAAGGTTGGGACTTTAGGGTTTCGGTGGTAGGGGGCTCGAAGTGGAAGTGTTCGAAGTGAAAAAGACAGTTCGGGACTTGGGGAGTTTAATCTTCAGAAGGTCAAAACGGGACAGCTTTGGCAAGCCCTAAGGAGCTAAACGACGTCAGTTGTTTTAAGAGGGGGAAACGACACAGTTTAGTCTTATAAAAAGGGGCTGGGTCAGTTTATGTAAGCACACCATTTGGAATTATAAAAACGGTACAGTTTTATCTTATCTTCAGAAGTTAGTTACGGGGTTTTTATGTACTTTCAATTATAGTCATAACTATCACACCAGGATGGATTATCCCATTCATTCTGAGCATTTTCTTATCTTCCTACGGAGGAATTGGGGACCTCGAATCCCCCAATGCATATGAATATTTGAGGTATTTTCATCATTGTGTTGTGTCATCTTCTTCACTATGATTGCATTATTTCCATACAATTTACTATTCATCACTGCGGAATCCTAACACAACCATACCTTTCTCTGTACTTTCCGCTCTATCCAACCAGACCGTAGCTTAGTACAATATGCCACAATACTATAACACCAAGTCATCTACTAGTGTTCAGTAATGACTCACTCAAAAATGAGCAGCACAAAGGCTATCCCAAATGCAGGAGAGTGTCGCATAATAATTAGGAATAAATTCCTAGATCGTCTCCTCAAGGAAAGTGCTTAAAAATCAAACTCGTGAAAAATGATGAAAATATTTACAATGAGAAGATTAAAATTAAAATGATGATATGTACAATGAATGTAGGAGTGTAATGGAAATGAAAATTTACTAGTCATGGACTAGATTCATGTTTGTTGGTTTTGAGTGAGCGATGAAAAGTAAGAAATTAAAACGCAAAACAGTAAATTAAAATTGCAAGAAATTAAATAACTGAAATTAAAAGAAACAAGAAAATTAAATGACAGTAATTTAAATTGCAGGAAATTAAAAGTGCGAGGAATTTAAATGACATAAATTTAAATTGCAGGAAATTAAAAATGCGAGGAATCTAAATGACATAAATTTAAATTGCAGGAAATTAAAAGTGCGAGGAATTTAACTTGCAGGAAATTAAAAGTGCCAGGAATTTAAATGACATAAATTTAAATTGCATGAAATTAAAAGTGCGAGTAAATTAAATGACATAAATTTGAAATTAAGTAAGGACAGGAATTGTAAGGAATAAACTTGATGTTTGGAAATGGAGACTGCGTTCTCCAATCCAAAAATCTGAGTTTCCAATGTAAGGAATAAATTTTGAAGTTTGGAAATGGAGACTGCGTTCTCCAACCCAAAAATCTAAACTTCCAATTAAAATGAACTGATCTGCACTGAAATAAAATGAACTCTCAATATTTCTTAGAGAAGACTGAAAATTTACTCATTAAACAAACTCAAGACTGAAATTTAAGAGTTACGAAAATGAAGTTTACTGAGCTATAAATTAAAAGTGACTTGAGTCTTGAGTATACAAAACTAACAAGTGAATAAAAACCAACTAAAAACTGACTGATTTTTCTAATTCTAATCGTTGACCCCCTCCCCTCTTATCGTCCATTCACAAGCCTTTATATAGGCTTCAAAAGTACTGAAAATTGGTACTGTGTGGTATCCCATGTCCGTGACCTCGTCCCCACTGAGAAAGATATCCCATTTGTCGCTGGCCCTTGCATCTGTCTTGTTTCCCACATGCAGAAGAATTTTCGACTCTATCCAATTCATTGTCCGCAAGTCCTCTGCCTTTTTCTTTTCTTGCAGTGCATCCCTTCAAGTCTTCGCGTGCGTCCAGACCGAAAAGGAAACAACAGACTATTTGTTTTTCGTCTGTTGCCTTTCTTTCTGTCCTCGCGTCTGTCCAAATGAAAAATTCCCGCGTGAGTTTTCCTGGACGTGGAAAGTGCTGGCTCTGTTTTATGGTGATACAAACAGAGGAGTTGCGGTGCTTCGATGGAGGTTGCATGTTTGAAGTGACCCGCAGCTGCAAGCGTGGAGGTGATGAGGATGGCTCACGGTGGTGGCTCGAAATGGCTAAGGTGACGGGCACGGCTGCACCTGCGGAGGACGTGTTGCAGCGTGCATGGAGTGTGATGTTGATGGAGGAAGGGAACTTCAGACGGTGGCTGCTTCATGTGTTACTGGACGAGACTGGGCGGTGGAGACGGGACTGGTTGAACACTGTGCATGGCGATGCGATCGTGAGGTTGAAGATGGTGATGCTGCCGTAGCTCGGTGCTTTCGTGGAGTGCTGCTGCCGAACGCCGTGGAGAAGTGATCTCCGGCGTCTTCTGTTGTTGCTGGCGGCTGCAGGTGGAGAAGTGCAGTTGTGCTGTGCATGAAGCGGAGAAGACGTGCGGGAGGTTGAAGATGACAGAAACGACTTGTCGTTTTTGTCTATGTACAAAACAGCAAGTCGTTTAGCACACCTGTAAAATAAAAATAAAATAAAATAAAGTAAAATAAAAATTAGACAAGCAAAAATCACAGAAAAAAAATAAAACTAGATAAACAAAATAAAATAATATAAAATTAGACAAAGAAACTAAAATAAATAAAATTAAACAAGAGATGAAAAATAAAATATTAAAAGTGTGTTGTGCATGTGAAGAAATTATTGCCCAAATAAATCACAAGTTATAAAATCAAGCATAAACTATGCTTTTAATCAATTTAATTCACAACTTGGATTTATGTCTCTTAATCAATTTTTCCATCTAAAACCAATGATAAAATAATAAAACAATTAAATATATATTGGTTTTAAATATATAAAATATGCAATAATGCAGCTCAATCAAGTAACGTTGGAGAGAGAGAGGTAGAGGGAGGCAGATTGGGGGAAAGAGAGATACGAGTGACTTCTATCGATTTATAAGAGAGGCCATATTATTGGCGTCGGGACGCATAGTAAACCTAATTATTGGGTGTATACTACTCAAAGGGATGGCAAAATTTTCTTATCATCGATCTGTTTTAGCAAATGAAAGAGCCAAAATAGTAAAAAAAGACTAATATATAAAGAGGCAGAAATCAACAATTTACACCAGAAACTTTTCAGAGCAATATCTCAAAGAACTCATCCACAAGTTTTCCTCGTCATTAGGAAACCTATATAAAAAACATCATCCATGAGAAATCAATCACAGGGGACTAGGGACATTACCATGGGTTGCCTGAAGTAGGAATTGACCGCGAGGGGCAGGGGCAGTTCTAGGAGCTGCGAATGGATAAAGGGACGGCCGCACGACGGGAGAAGAGACTGAGACTGAGAGAGGAGAGACGGGTTTGAGAGCAGTTGAATTTGGGTAAATTGAGGTCGCAAAAACCAGGGGGTTATTTAGAAACCCTAACTACTCTAAACGACCTCCTTTTTTCCTCTAAAAACAACGCGGTTTTACTTGTAATTTTGGTTTTATTGATTAAATGACGCTGTTTTATCCCTGAATTTGGGCTAGGTTGGGCTTCTGCTAGAGGTTTTGGACTTCTATGCGAGTCTAAGATATGTTGTGAAATGTATTTTAAGGTATGAGTAGTATTAGATACAATTGTGGAGTATACCAGTGTCTCGAAATTCTTTTGAAAAAATACTATAAAAAAAAATTATTTTTGTCAACTGCAACATTCTAATTAGCAATAACCCATGGCCTCTTAGGTGGTATCCACCCTTGCTGTGCAGCTTGTCTGACTCTACCTTGGGATACCCTTTCAATCTTAGCATTTTGAAACTCCTACAACTGCTCCATAGCTTGACAAACAAGGAACGTAGGGTAAAGGAAAGACTGCTCATATATCACAACATTCCACCTAAGCCAAATCTTCCTTAAAATAATTGTCATTTCAGCAAATTCATGTTTCTCCAAGGTATCTATGTTTCATTTCAACCACAAAACTATAACACCAAGTCGTCTACAAGTGTTTTGCAACTTTGGAGAGAGAGAGATGGAGGGAGATTGGGGGAAAGGGAGATACGGATGACTTCTATCGATTTATAAGAGAGGCCATACTGCTGGTGCCGAACGCACAGTAAACCTAATTATTGGGTGTATACTACTCAAATGGGTGGCAAAATTTTCTTATCATCGATCTACTTCAGCAAATGAAAGAGCCAAAATAGTAAAAAAAGACACCTATATATAAAGAGGCAGAAATCGACAATTTATACCAGAAATTTTACAAAGCAATATCTCAAAGAACTCATTCACAAGTTTTCCTTGTCATTAGCAAGCCCATATCAAAAATATCATCCACAAGAAATCAATCACAAGGGACTGGGGACATTACCATGGGTTGCCTGAAGTAGGAACCAACCGCGAAGGGCAGGGACAGTTTTAGGAGCTGCAAACAGGTAAAGGGACGGCCGCACGATAAGAGAAGAGACGGGTTTGAGAGCAGTTGAATTTGGGTAAATTGAGGTCACAAAGACCAGGGGGTTGTTTAGAAACCATTACTACTCTAAACGGCCTCATTTTTTCCTTTAAATATGATATAGTTTTATTTGTAATTTCGGTTTTATTGATTAAACGACGCTTTTTTATCCCTAAATTTGGGCTAGGTTGGTCTTCCGCTGGAGGTTTTGGACTTCTACGCAGGTGTGAGATATGTTATGACACGTATTTTATAGGTATGAGTAATGTTAGATACAATCGTGGAGTGCACAAGTGTCTCTCATTTCTTTTGAAAAAATACCTATAAAAAAAATCTTTTAAAAAATAGTGGGATTCACTATCAAAAATATTGCGCGGTGTTAGTGCACTATACAGTGTAAATATCATTTCTTTCATTTTTAATATCTAATCACATGTTATTATATTAGATTTTTTTTTTTACAGTAAAAACACATCCCTTTTCATTAATGAATAATAAAATTAGACAATACAAACCCAAGAATACAATTTAGTAGAAACCTCTTATCTACACAGATTTGTACTACATGATAAAGTATCATTTGCAAGCACATGTGCAATTTGATTATAGTCTCTCTTAACATAGCATCAATACCACATATGATTTGCTTAATTTCCTCCACAATATGCCCAAACCCTATGAAATTCTCCTGATGCTTGTTACCTACATCAACCATGAGCTTAGCTTATCTTTCAAATATAACTTGGTCAAAGCCCATATTACAATAGAAGACACAAGCACTCAATGCAACTCTAGCTTTAGCAGAAGTGGAGTCAGCACAACATACCACCGGTTCTCTCAAAACTGCCAAAACCTTCCCATGTACATCCCTCACTACAACCCCCAATACCTATCTAAGAGTGAACTTTATCAACTTCATCATTCTAATTAGCCTTAACCCATGGCCTTTTAGGTGGTATCTACCCTTATTGTGCAGCTTGTCTGACTCTACCTTGGGATACCTTTTCAATCTTAACATTTTGAAACTCTTACAACAGCTCCTTAGCTTGACAAACAAGGATTGTAGGGTGAAGGAAAAATTGCTAATATGTCACAGCATTCCTCCTAAGCCAAATCTTCCTTAGAATCATTGTCATTTCAGTAAATTCATGTTGCTCCAAGGTATGTGTTTCATTTCATCCACAATACTATAACACCAAGTCGTCTACCAGTGTTTCGCAACGTCGGAGAGAGAGAGAGATAGAGGGAGAGAGATTGGGGGAAAGGGAGATATGGGTGACTTTTATCGATTTATAAGAGAGGCCATACTGCCAGCGTCGGGATGCACAATAAACCTAATTGTTAGGTGTATACTACTCAAATGTGTGGCAAAATTTTCTTATCATTGACCTGCTTCAGCAAATGAAAGAGCCAAAATAGTAAAAAAAAAAATCTTATATATAAAGAGGCAGAAGCTATAATTTACACCAGAAACTTTACAAAACAATATCTCAAAGAACTCATCTACAAGTTTTCCTCGTCATTAGCAAGCCCATATCAAAAACATCATCCACAAGAAATCAATCACAGGGGACTGGGGACATTATCGTGGGTTGCTTGAAGTAGGAACCGACCACGAGGGGCAATGGCAGTTATAGGAGCTGCGAACGGGTACAAGGACGGCCACACGTGAGAGAAGAGACTGATACTGAGAGAGGAGAGATGGGTCTTAGAGCAATTGAATTTGGTTAAATTGAGGTCTCAAAGACTAGGGGGTTGTTTAGAAACTATTACTACTCTAAGCCGCCTCGTTTTTTCCTCTAAAAAGGACGTTGTTTTACTTGTAATTTCGATTTTATTGATTAAATGATGTTGTTCTATCCCTGCATTTGGGCTAGGTTGGGTTTCCGCTTGAGGTTTTGGACTTCTACGCTGGTGTGAGAGATGTTGTGAAATGTATTTTATAGGTATGAGTAATATTAGATACAATCGTGGAGTGCACAAGTGTTTCACAATTCTTTTAAAAAAAACACCTATAAAAAAATTCTTTTGAAAATTGTGGGATTTACTATAAAAAAAAATTATGCAGTGTTTGCACACTCTACACTGTAAATATCATTTCTTTTATTTTTAATATCTAATCACATGTTATTATATTAGATTATTATATGTTTTTTTATAGTAAAAACACATTCCCTTTCATTAATGAATAACCAAATCAGGCAATACAAACCCAAGAATACAATTTAGTACAAATCCCTTATCTACACACTTAGTACTACATGATAAAGCATCATTTGCAAGCACATGTGCAATTTGATTATAGGCCCTCTTAACATAGCATCAAAACCACATATGATTTGCTTAATTTCCTCCACAATATGCCCAAACCGTATGAAATTCTCCTGATGCTTATAAACTACATCAACCACAAGCTTATCTCTTTCAAATATAACTTGGTCAAAGCTCATATCTCAACAGAAGACAGAAGCACTCAATGCAACTCTAGCTTCAACTGAAATGGAGTCAGCACAACATAGCACAAGTTCTCTCAAAACTACCAAGACCACCCTATGTAAATCCCTGACTACAACCCTAATACCTATCTGAGAGTGAACTTTGCCAACTGCAACATTCTAATTAGCCTTAACCCATGGCCTTTTAGGTGGTATCCACCCTTGGTGTGCAGCTTGTCTGACTCTACTTTGGGATACCTTTTCGATCTTTGCATTTTGAAACTCCTACAACTACTCCCTAGCTTGACAAACAAGGATTGTAGGGTGAAAGAAAGACTGCTCATATATCACAGCATTCCTCCTAAGCCAAATCTTCCTAAGAATAATTGTCATTTCAGCAAATTCATTTTGCTCCAAGGTATCTGTGTTTCATTTCAGCCACAATACTATAACACTAAGTCGTCTACCAGTGTTCAGCAACGTTGGAGAGAGAGAGAGAGAGAGAGAGAGAGGAAGGAAGATTGGGGAAGGTAGATACGGGTGACTTTTATCGATTTATAAAAGAGGCTATACTGCAAGAGCCGGGACGCACAGTAAATCTAATTATTGGGTTTATACTACTCAAATGGGTGGCAAAAGTTTCTTATCATCGATCTGCTTTAGCAAATGAAAGAGCCAAAATAGTAAAAAAAGATAACTATATATAAATTGGCAGAAATCTACAATTTACACCAAAAACTTTACAAAGCAATATCTCAAAGAACTCATCAAGAAGTTTTCCTCGTCATTAGCAAGTCCATATGAAAGGGGATGTTTTTTTATAGTAAAAACACATCCACTTTCATTAATGAATAATCAAATTAGACAACCCAAACCCAAGAACACAATTTAGTAGAAACCCCTTATCTATATTGATTTGTACAACATGATAAAGCATCCTTTGCAAGCACATGCGCAATTTGATTATAGTCCCTCTTAACATAGCATCAAAACTACATATGATTTGCTTAATTTCCTCCATAATATGCTTAAACCGTATGAAATTATCCTAATGCTTATTACCTACATCAGCCACGAGCTTAGCATCTCTTTCAAATATAACTTGGTCAAAGCCCATATCACAACAGAAGACACAAGCACTCAATGCAACTCTAGCTTCAGTTGAAGTAGAGTCAGCACAACATACCACAGGTTCTCTCAAAACTGCCAAGACCTCCCCATGTAAATCCCTGACTACAACCTCAATATCTATCTGAGAGTGAACTTTATCAACAGCAGCATTCTAATTAGCTGCTTGTCTGACACTACTTTGGGATACCCTTTCGATCTTAGCATTTTGAAACTCCTACAACTACGCCCTAGCTTGACAAACAAGGATTGTAGGGTGAAGGAAAGATTGCTAATATATCACAACTTTCCTCCTAGGCCAAATCTTCCTTAGAATAATTGTCATTTCAGCAAATTTATGTTTCTCCAAGGTATCTATGTTTCATTTCAGCCACAATACTATAACACCAAGTCGTCTACTAGTGTTTAGCAACGTTGGAGAGACAGATAGAGATAAAGGGAGGGAGATTGGGGGAGAGAGAGATACGAGTGACTTCTATCAATTTATAAGAGAGGCCATATTGCCGGCGTCAGAATACACAGTAAACTAATTATTGGGTGTATACTACTTAAATGGATGGCAAAATTTTCTTATCATCGACCTATTTTAGCTAATGAAAGAGAAAAAATAGTAAAAAAAAACACCTATATATAAATAGGCAGAAATCTACAATTTACACCATAAACTTTACAAAGCAATATCTCAAAGAACTTATCCATAAGTTTTCCTCGTCATTAGCAAGCCCATATAAAAAAACATCATGCACAAGAAACCAATCATAGGGGACTGTGAACTTTATCATGGGTTGCCTGAGGTAGGAACCGACATCGAGGGGCAAGGACAGTTCTAGGAGCTATGAACGGATAAAGGGACGGCCACACGATGAGAGAAGAGACTGAGACTGAGACTGAGAGAGGAGAGATGGGTCTGAGAGCAGTTGAATTTGGATAAATTGAGGTCGCGAAGACCAGGGGGTTGTTTGAATACCCTTACTGCTCTAAACGGTCTCTTTTTTCCTCTAAAAACAATGCAATTTTACTTGTAATTTCGGTTTTATTGATTAAACAACGCTATTTTATCCCTGGATTTGGGCTAGGTTGGGCTTCCGCCAGTGATTTTGGACTTCTACGCTGGTGTGAGATATGTTGTGAAATGTATTTTATAGGTATGAGTAATGTTAGATACAATTGTGAAGTTTACAAGTGTCTCACAATTCTTTTGAAAAAATACATATAAAATAAAATTCTTTTGAAAAATAGTGGGATTCACTATAAAAAAAATTCTGCACTATTTGCGCACTCTAGACTGTAAATATCATTTCTTTTATTTTTAATATCTAATCACATGTTATTATATTATATTATTATATATTTTTTATATTAAAAACACATCCCCTTTCATTAATGAATAACCAAATCGGACAATACAAACCCAAGAATACAATTTAGTACAAACTCATTATCTACACACTTAGTACTACATGATAAAGCATTATTTACAAGCACATGTGCAATTTGATTATAGTCCCTCTTAACATAGCATCAAAACCACATATGATTTGCTTAATTTCCTACACAATATGCCAAAACCATATGAAATTCTCCTGATGCTTATTAACTACAACAACCACGAGCTTAGCATCTCTTTCAAATATAACTTGGTCAAAGCCCATATCAGAACAGAAGACACAAACACTCAATGTAACTCTAGCTTGACTCACAACATACCACAGGTTCTCCCAAAACTACCAAGACCTCCCCATGTAAATCCCTGACTACAACCCCAATACCTATCTGAGAGTAAACTTTGTCAACTGCAACATTCTAATTAGCCTTAACCCATGTCCAATGTTTTGAATACCGTACCGGTGACCGTTTCGGTCGAAGCATTGAAACGAGATATTTCGATACTGGTATTGTTTCGGAATAGTCTATATATAAATAAATTATATATATAAATATAAATAAATTATATTCCAAAATAATAGTCTATATATGAATAAATTATATATAAATATATATATAAATTATAAATAGTCTGGTCTAAATTGGGGGGTTGAGCTTGTAGTTTGAAGAAATGGAAAAAAAGAGAGGTAAAAGCCGAAATATCGGCCGGTATGGGCTGAAATATAGGCCAGTACAGGCTGAAATTCTGACCAGTACGAAACTATACTCTTCACTGTACCGATTACACCACAGAAATGAAATATTTCGGTCGTACCGACTAGTACGGTACAAAATTCAAAACATTGCCCATGACCTCTTAGTTAGTATCCACCCTTGCTGTGCAGCTTGTCAGACTTTACCTTGGGATACCTTTTTTATCTTAGCATTTTGAAACTTCTACAACTGCTCCCTAACTTGACTAACAAGGACTGTAGGGTGAAGGAAAGACTGCTCATATATCACAGCATTCCTCCTAAGCCAAATCTTCCTTAGAATAATTGTCGTTTCAGCAAATTCATTTTGCTCCAAGGTATCTGTGTTTCATTTTAGCGACAATACTATAACACCAAGTTGTCTATCAATGTTCAACAACATTGGAGAGAGAGAGATAGAAGGAGGGAGATTGGGGAAAGGGAGATACGAGTGACTTTTATCGATTTATAAGAGAGGCCATACTACCAAAGCCAGGATGCACAATAAAGCTAATTATTGGGTGTATACTACTCAAATAGGTGGCAAACGTTTCTTATCATCGACCTGCTTTAACAAATGAAAGAGCCAAAATAGTAAAAAAAACACGTGTATAAAGAGGCTAAAATCTACAATTTGCACCAGAAACTTTACAAAGCAATATCTCAAAGAACTCATACATGAGTTTTCCTCTTCATTAGTAAGCCCATATCAAAAATATCATCCACAAGAAATCAATCACAGGGGACTGGAGACATTATCGTGGGTTGCCTGAAGTAGGAACTGACCGCGAGGGGTAGGGGCAGTTCTAAGAGCTGTGAAGGGGTCAAGGGATGGCCATACGATGAGAGAAAAGACAGAGACTGAGAGAGGAGAGACGGGTCAGAGAGCAGTTGAATTTGGGTAAATTGAGGTCGCGAAGGCCGGGAGGCGGGTTGTTTAGAAACCTTTATTGCTCTAAACAGTCTCCTTTTTTCATCTAAAAATGATGCGGTTTTACTTGTAATATCGGTTTTATTGATTAAACGACACTGTTTTATCCCTGAATTTGGGCTAGGTTGGGATTCTGCTGGAGGTTTTGGACTTGTATGTGGGTCTGAGATATGTTGTGAAATGTATTTTATAGGTATGAGTAATGTTAGATACAATCGTGGAGTGAACAAGTGTTTCGCAATTCTTTTGAAAATATACCTATAAAAAAAATTCTTTTGAAAAATAGTGGGATTCACTAACAAAAAAATTGCGAGGAGTTTGCGCAATCTACACTGTAAATATCATTTCTTTTATTTTTAATATCTAATCACATGGTATTATATTAGAGTATTATATGTTTTTTTTTTTACGGTAAAAACACATCCCCTTTCATCAATGAATAACCGAATCAGACAATACAAACTCATGAATACAATTTAGTACAAACCCTTTATCTACACACTTAGTACTACATGATAAAGCATCCTTTGCAAGCACATGTGCAATTTGATTATAGTCCCTCTTAACATAGCATCAAAATCACATATGATTTGCTTAATTTCCTCCACAATATGTCCAAACTGTGTGAAATTCTCCCGATGGTTATTAACTACATCAACCACGAGCTTAGCATCTCTTTCAAATATAACTTGGTCAAAACTCATATCACAACAGAAGGCACAAGCACGCAATGCAACTCTAGCTTCAGCTGAAGTGGAGTCAGCACAACATACCACAGGTTCTTTCAAAACTGCCAAGACCACCCTATGTAAATCCCTGATTACAACCCCAATATCTATCTAAGAGTGAACTTTGTCAACTGCAACATTCTAATTAGCCTTAACCCATGGCCTCTCAGGTGGTATCCACCCTTGTTGTTCTACCATAGGATATCCTTTTAATCTTAGTATTTTGAAACTCCTGCAATTGCTCCATAGCTTGACAAACAAGGACTGTAGGGTGAAAGAAATACTGCTCATATATCATATCATTCCTCCTAAGCCAAATGTTCCTTAGAATAATTGTCAGTTTAGCATATTCATGTTGTTCCGAGGTATCTGTGTTCCATAAGTGACAAAAACTCCAAACCCCAACCACTCATTTTCTGTATTTTATGACAACTAAGACTCCAAACATCTCCAGCTACACCATAGTTCCAAAGGGCATGAACCATATCTTCAAAAAACAAGCCACAGATGGGACATATTAGATTCAATCACCCTCTTTCTCATTGAATTTGTTCTTGTTGGTAAACCATTGTGACATGCTTTCCAAATAAAGACCTTGACTACCTTTGAAATAGACAAATTCCATAGTTGTTTCCAAAACATGTCCTAAGTTGATTTGGTAGAAGGTTCACTTGTCAATCAACATATTTTGCAAGTGATAAGCACTTTTCACAAAGAAAATTTGAGACTGAGTATATTGCCATATCTGCGTATCTTCAGTACGCCTCATACCAAGAGGGATCTATAATATAATGTTAGCATCATTAGCAGTAAAATTACTTTTCATCATATCTGTAATACCCAAGTCCTACTACGTAGGTCCTTACGTCATTTATTAATTTTTTAAGTTAGATATTTTGAGATAAAGATTTTTATTATTTTATTATTTTATTTTAATATGGGTGTGCTTTTATTTTTATGTGGATTATTAAAATAATTCAAGAGCATGATTTTAAGACCTTACAATATGTAATACCCGCATCCTACTACGTAGGTCCTTTCGTCATTTCATTAATTCTTTAAGTTAAATATTTTGAGATAAAGATTTTTATGATTTTAATATTTTAATATTTTATTTTAAGATATGTGTGCTTTTATTTTTTTATGTGGGTCATTAAAATAATTTAAGGAAATATTTTTAGATCTTAAAATATATTTTCTAAAGCCCTTACCTTTTATTTAATTGAAGAATGGCCCAAATATTATCCACCATAGGATAAGCATATTTTTCCATGGACTAATCCACACCATCCATTCCTTTAGCTTCCAAGAGAAGCTTTGATTTATTTTCTCCTTATGGCAACCGACTTCTCCATCAAGCCAATCGGACCTCTCCTCTTTTCTTCTCCTATACGCTGATTCAAGCTTCTAGATTAAGCTAAGGATGAATCTCCTTTAAGTCTAAGTCAACCTTCTTACCCACATGAAAGACCCTCTCGGTTCTCTTGCACCGAACACCTCTCTCCCTTCTCTCAAGCCGATTCTTCATTTCTCTTCCAAGCTTAAGATTCGGTTGAAGCCTCTTCATGGAGGACGAATTTCGAGGCCTTGGATCTTCGAATTTCCTCCTCCTCTTTTCGTTTGTAGCTTGCCCAGTCAGGTAATACTCTATACTCCGAATTTCTTGTGGATTGAAACCATGCTAAGTGAGTTCATGCCATGTGTTTGGGGTTTTCGAAATTTTCTGGGCAAACCGATTTCTATGTGGTAATCTATAAGTTGATTCCTCTTTTGTTCTTTCTAATTTATGCCCTAGCCAAGTAGAAACCGAATGGAGAAAATTATGCTCTGTTTTTCTGGAATTCCAGCCATGTTATACTCTGTTTTTTTTTCTTGGTTCCAGCTGTGTGTCATGCTTTGTTTTGGTGTGTGTTTCAGCCGTGTATTGCAAGGCAAATATTGTAGTCCTCTTCTTGTGTGCTCTTAAGTCCAAGCCATGTTTTAATTATGTCCTTGTGTGTTAAATTGATGGAGTTAAAGTTTCAATTTTAAACATATCCTTCCTTTGAATTTATGACTTAAGTAAGCCACTAAGAAATTTAATTAAGCTAGAAAACTTGCCTTGAAAATTCTGGTTTGCCAAATATTGCACCCATTATGTGTGCTATATTTCCAGAAAAATATATCATGTTTTCTTAAGTTTTCTACAACTCTAATATTACTTAAGTGTGTAGTTGGGATTTTGGTTGAGTGAAGGATGTTTAAGGCAATGAATATACTAGAACTTGCTAGCTGCCCATGCATTTGTAAGATTTCTAAAACATGTTCTGTTTTGAAGTCTAAATCAGCCATTTCTTTCCTTTGTTCAAATTCACCCTTTTGTTCAACCAAAGGTGACTTGTAGTAAGAAAAACCCATGAAAAGAAGTGACAAAAATCAACCCTTTGTAAGTCTTGGCCCTTTTGTTGGATCTACCCCTTAAAATGATATTGCAAAGCTGTCAAATGCCTTTCTTGGTGAAAATTTCCAGATTTGAAGCAAATTCCTTATTCTTTCCCTTTTTCAATAATTCCTACCACTTATGCATTTTAATCTATGATTTTTTCATCTATCCTTCATGTAGAAAACATTGGCCTTTAGAAGAGATAGTTAGCATGTTATTTATTTTCATAAGTTTCTTTAAAAATATTTGGAATAAAGATTTTAATGTTTTGGCTTAATGCCATACTTGGTGGGTAGACGAACGGGTTAAGGAAACGTTTAATTCTAAGTTAAAACTTAGGTGAGCATATGAGCGTATCGATTAGTAAAGATCAAAGTAAGGTGGATGTTAATATGTCTACCTCATTTTATTGAATAGGACTAGAAGTCTACTTTCAAGTTCAAATGGACTCGCTAGTAAAGCACACAGGTAAGTAGCTATGACCATGCTTCTTACACCATGCTCTTTTATGAAAGAATATCTCTCATTTTGCAAATGTTTCTCTAATGAAAATAGTAAATGTATATAGTATGTACAAGCCCTTTCTTGATAGCCCCTGTTAAATACCCTATCGATTATAATTGTGTGTACATGTATAAGGTAATGCATGCATGTAGGTCCTAAGTCATGAGATTTCCATGCATGTTCTCTCAAGAAACTTATGATTATTCCTATATGTAGTATAGTATGAAAAATGTATCTTGTTCATGAAAATACACATGCATTAAACTAAGAAAGATGATGAAAATGTTTAAATGTAAAGGAAAGGAAAGGAATGGAATGTCTCATGTTTTATGCTTCAAATGATGCTTTAAATGAGTTTTAAAATGTCCCTATGAACTTATGCTTTAAATGTCCCTGAGAACTGACGTTTTAAAATGTCCTTGAGAACTATTGTTTTAAAAGGATGCCATGAACTGAGATTTTAAAGGAAGTCTTGAAAAGTGCTGTTTAAGCCCATACTTTTAAATGACGTGTAAGCTCATGCTTTTAAATGATATTTATGCTCGTGCTATTAAAATGATGTTAAGCCTATGATTTTAAATGATGGTTATGCCTATGCTTTTAAAATGACGTTTAAGCCATACTTTTAATTGATGTTAAGCTCAAGCCTTAAAATGATGTTAAGCCTATGCTTTTAAATGATGGTTAAGCCTATGCTTTTAAAATGATGTTTAAGCTATGCTTTTAATTGATGTTAAGCTCATGTCTTAAAATGATGTTAAGCTCGTGCCTTAAAATGATACCTAAGCTCATGCTTTTAAATGATGTTTAAGCTCAAGCTTTTAATGACGTTAAGCTCATGCCTTTAAGTGATATTTAAGCTCATGCTTTTAAATGATTATAAGTTCATATTTTTAAGTGACGTTCCTTTCCTATGAATGAACATTTAAATGAAAAGGACTAAAATGAATGAAAGAATGAAAAGACTACAAGGAAACGAAAGTTTCAATGTATGAAAACACGTAACGGCCACATGAATGGAAAAGGATACCCAATGAGTGAATGGGCAGATTGTAATGCCGGGTAGTAGTATCTGGTAGTGCACCCAATGCTGCACCCTAACGGAATGAGATTCCAACCCGTGGCCACAGGCGAATCCATAGGTTTAAAAGACCGCTAACCCTAGCACACGGGGCGTAACAGTGTGCAATGGTCTATGAAAGTGAAAGATGTAAAGCATGAAAACCATGAAAAGAACGTTTACGCATGAAAGATGAAAAGCATGAAAGAATGTTTATGCATGAAAGATTAATTATGTCTAAGAATGTTTATGCATGAAATGAAATGCAAATGTTATGTATGCATGTTTTGTAAAGGAAAAGAATAGATGCCTAGTATATTCACTGCATGGTGTGCTACTTACTGAGTATTAGACTCACTTTTGTTTTAAATGCTTTAAACGTCCAGGAAATGAAGAAAAGGCTAGGGAGCAAGGCATCACCGCAGAGAGAGAGGCGGACGCTTAGTGTCTTTCCTGTTAGATCGACTATGTATGAAAGAAGAGAAAAGAAATGAAAAAGGAAAAAGAAAATACGTAAAGAATAGGTACGTAAGTAGCGATTCTGCCCTTCGCGGGGCGGGGTCGTTACACAATATTTTTCTTTTAAGCCCTCAAATTTTCATTTATTCAAGAAATGACCTAAGCTTCCTTCACCATTGGATGGGTAGGTAAGAGAAATATCTTCCCATACTTAATCCCCGCCATCCATTCTCCCTAACTTGTGAAACAAGCTTTGACTAAAAGCCATTCAAGTCCTTTTCCTCTTGAACCCGTCGGCTTCTAAGGAAAGAGAAGAGGAAAAACTCTTCAAGCCCCAACCGTGCGACACTACCACCCGATTCTCTCTCATTTCCATTCTTCTTCCAATCTCAAGCCAAGCACCCATTATTTCTTATTCTCAAGAGGAAAATAACAAGGTAAGAGTACCTTTAACCTTTCTCCTTTGTGTATTTCGAACCTAGCCATGGTTTAATCAAGTGGGTTTTCCTTTTTGTTGTTGTTGATGTTTCGGTTTGGACTTCCAGCCAAGGGTTCATGTGCTCTCTAATTCCCTAAGCCGAACCCACCTCTTCTCTTCTCCATTTTCATGTTTCGGGAAGGATTCACCAAAGGTAAAAACCCTAACTTGACTCATTCGGTTTTAGTTGATTTTGGAGGCCAACTAAGTTGTTTTATCTTGCATTTTAATTATAGTTATTATCTATGTTGTCAATAAACATGAATGCTCTGTTTTTGGCCCAAACCAAGTGTATTGAAGCTATCTTGCTATGTATTTTCCTATCATTCGAAAATGATATTTTGCTATTTAACTTGGTTAGTCATAAGTGATGTTAGCTGATCTTTTGATATATGTATGTGTGTGTGTGTGTATATATATATATATGTTGATGTTGTGTGCTTGTAAGGCATTTTGGTATAATTATTTCTCATGTTTTCTTGAGTTTAAATTATGTTCTTAGCTATGTTTAAACTTTTGTTTTATGTGTTAAATTATAAGAGATGAGAATGTGTATTTTTAATATTTTTTCCTAAGTAATAGTCTTAGTAAGCAACCAAGGATTTTGTTCAATGGACGACTTCATATTGTGATTTTTTTGGTTTATAAGGGATTTACCCTTGCTGTGACGCCCCGACTCCCACGTTCAAAACAACACGGGAATCGTGACGTCAGGATGATGACAACACGGATCACACATCCCAACGATAAGTGCTCAAGTGTGTGCAACATATAATAAGTACACAACATAATCGCAGCGGATAATATAAATAAGTCAACTAAGTACCAGAATTTGTTTAATACAAATATACAAAATAAAAAGCCGTTAAAAGTTATACAATTATCCCACAAAATATAATAGTTCCAAAATATATATAACAAAAATCGAAACACAGCAACGAGTGATCCCAGATCACTCCTCCAGCGGAGCCAAAACCTCAGGCTCAACATCTGCATCATCAACATCAAAATCTACGGCACCAGGAAATGGTACCGCAGGTAAGTTATAATCCAAACAATCCTGAGATAGAAAC
This sequence comes from Pterocarya stenoptera, assembly GCA_003123785.1. Taxonomy (NCBI): domain Eukaryota; kingdom Viridiplantae; phylum Streptophyta; class Magnoliopsida; order Fagales; family Juglandaceae; genus Pterocarya; species Pterocarya stenoptera. The sequence continues at coordinate 315,773 of QEOT01003128.1, forward strand.
GCATTAATGCAACCAACCATGCATGCATATGATGAAATATGCCTTAGCCTCAAAACATCATTTTATCAGAAAATGAATATTTTTCAACACACGTCAAAATCTCATTTTGGCCTAAAAAAAATAATCCAGTCTTTTTCCAGAAAATGATTCGCATAAAAATATTTATAGGACACTGCAGGCAGGAATCACAGGCGGAACTATACCACCATCCTTGTTTACCACCATTCCTATCGCGTGCACCGTAGGCGGGAATCACAGGCAGAACACAACCACCATCCCTACTTACCACCATCCCTAACGCGTGCACCATAGGCGGGAATCACAGGCGGGACTCTACCACCATCCCTATAGTCTCTTTTCTTTTTTCACATATGAAAATTTAGTTTTCAATAAACACATAAACATGAATGCAATTACACGAAAATCCAGTTTTCATTTACAAACATGAACATGCGTGCAGATGCAATGTACAAGACACGACATCAATATCTAACAACCAACAAAACACAGCACAATCACAGCACAATCCAATCACACAACTTTATCCTCAAATCCAACCAATTCACAATAAATGAGTTAGTGCAAAAATACATTTAAATCTCAAAAGTTATTTGGGAAAATACTTACAGCGCTATATAGTAATTTTCGAAGGATCACGGATGAGTTAGAAGTGACAAAACAACAACTGCACAGTACAAAAAGCACTATGGCCGTGGGTCAAAATAGGAGATTTTGAACGGGATCAAACAAAGATTTGAGATTGCTAGGGTAGGGCCTAGAGAGGTCGGTGAAACTAATGGAAATGGCCTTTGGCCGTGGGTGGCGGCGCAGGTGGCGGTTTAAGGCCAAAAAGGGTCAAATCGAAAATGTAGATAATGAGGCTTCACCGATGACGGATCGGAGCTGGGGTTGGGTCCATTAGGTAGCTGGGAGGTCGAGGAAGATGTGGTGAAGAAATGGTGGCCGGAGGTGGCGCGACGGCGGCGCAGCGACGCAAGGAACATCGCGGCTTCAAGCCATGCGTGCGGGTCGACGGCGGCTCGGGAGGAGCTGAGGTTGGAGGGGTGGGGTCGCCGGCAACTGGGGAAGCTTGTGGGCTGGGCGATGTCGGACATGGTGGCGCGCGGCGGAGCATACTGGTGGACGAAGGAAACGCACGGGTAGAGGGAGAGAAGGCTGTCGTGCATGGGAGAGAGGAACAGAGGAGAAATAAGGAGGAAAGAAAAAGGAAGGAAAAAGGAAAAAGGAAGGGAAAGAAATGAGGTCCAATCCTCACAACTTGGGTCTTGAAAATGATTTTAATAATAAATTAAATAAAATAATTCAAACGTAGTGAAAGGCTTAATTAAAACAATAATAATTTTAAAACCCATAAACAAGCTAATTTAAATTAAAGATCAATTTAAATACAAACAATAGTTAATATTAAAAAGCATAACAAATAATTTCCACATCTTAAAAATCATAAAATAAATCTAACGAAAAACCCAACAAATTTTAAAACAAGAGAACCAATATTTAAATTAATTAAAATAATCATTTAATGAAAATACACTAAAATACGGGATATCACACTTGCTATTTGGTGCTATAATTAAACCAAAAATGATGTTTCTTGCAAATTTTCTTTAATACTAGTGTCTTTAGTCTATGTAATTGGGATTGTGATTGAATGAAAGGAGTTAAAATGTAATAATGCACTAAGACCTGCTAGCTGTCCATGCGTTGCAGAATTTTCTGCTATGCGTTCTATTTTGGGGCATAAAACGGCCCATTTCATTCTCTTTGTTCATCAACCAAAGTTAAATTTTAGTATGAAAAGCCATTGAAAAACAAGAGACAAAAATCAACTTTCTTGTGAGCTTTGGCCCTTTTGTTGGATTTACTTTCCATACGATATTACAAAGTTATCAAATGCCCTCTTTGATGAAAGTTTCAGACTTGTAGCAATTCTTTGTTCCTTTCCATTCTTAAATAAATTCCTACCATCTATACATTTCTAACCTATGATTTCCATCTATCATTCATGTAGAAAACAATGGCCTTTAAAGGGACAACAAGCATGTTATTTACTTTCATGAGTTTCTTTAAGATGTTTGGAATGAGGATTTTAATGTTTTGGCTTAGCGCCATGTTTGGTGGGTAGTTGAATGGGTTAACGTTGTACCTTGTAGATAATGTTCATTAAGTGAGAAGGGGTTAAGGAAAACACTTTAATTCCAAGTTGGAATTAAAGTGAGCGTGTAAGGGTGTCGGTTAGTAAAGCTTAAAGTGAAATGAATATTAATGTGTTTATTCCATTTCATTGCATATGAGCTTATTTTCAAGTTCAAAGGAACTCACTAGTAAAGCTCGCAGGTAAGTAGCTATGACCATGCTCCTTACACAAAGTTCTCTTATGAAAGAATGTCTCTCTCTTTTCAAATGTTCTTCTAAAGAAAGAGTTAATATATACATTATGTACAAGCCTTTCTTGGTAGCCTCTGTTAAGCATCCTATCGATTATAATTGTGTGTATGTGTATAAGGTAATGCATGCATGTAGGTTCTAAATTATGAGATTTGCATACATGCTCTCTCGAATAACTAACATCTTATTTATATGTAGCATGACATAAAATGCTCATTTTCTAAGAAATGCATATGCATCGGACTAAAGAAAGATAACGAAAACATTTGACTGCAAAGAAAGGAAAGAAATGAAACGAAGGTTAAAGTATGAAAATACGTAACAACCATATGAACGAAAAGGGTACCTAAAGGACTGGACATATTGTAATGTCGGGTAAGTAGTACTGGTAGTGTACTTAGTGTTGCCCCCTGACTGAAAGGGATACCCAACCTGTGGCTACGAGATCCAAAAGACCGCTAACCCCAACACACGGGGCGTAATAGTGTGTACTGGCTAAAGGTAAGTGAAACATAAAAGCGTAGTTTTTTCTTAAACTGTTTATGCATAAAAGCATTGTTAAAATTAGCAAATATTTATGTATGCATGTTTTCAAAAGAAAAAGAATAGATGCCTAGTATGTTCACTGCATGGTGTACCGCTTACTAAGTATTAGACTCACTTTATGCTTATGTTTTAAACATCCAGGTGTTGATGGAGAGGTTGGGGAGCCAGGCACTACCGAGGAGGGAGGGGCCGATGCTTAGTGTTCCCCTATTGGTTTGACCCTTTTGATGATGATGGTTTATGGTTTTATGTTTTAAGATGGGTCCCGTGTTGGGATGTTTTGTTGAATTAACTTTTAAACAATGTATCTTTTCGGTATGGTGTAATTTCTATGGTGGGGTGATGGTAACGGTGTAATTTCTATGGTGGGGTGATGGTAACCACTCATAAGTTGACTTAACATCTTTTTGTATGTATTGTAGGGACTGAGTCACTTCTTATTTAGAACTAGTTATGTTTTGATGAATGAATGATGGACTCTGAGAGTCCTTTATGGAAAATGTTGAATCAAATGTCTATCAGGTGTTCCCCTTTATTAAATTAGAAATTTAGAGTACATGCGTGATATGTTCATGCTTATCTCATATTACGTTAGTAGGAATATATATATATTTATATAAATATACAGATTGAATAGGGAAAGAACAAGTCAAGGGTAACAGCCTCGCCCTTGGTAGGGCGGAGTTGTTACAATATTAAAATGCCACCTCAAATTATCAGCATTAATCAAGTCATGAACTTTTGTTGAGATAGGCAGGCAGATTGGTAGGAGTAGTCTGAACTTTAAAAGTCTAATAAGGTTTAGGAATCCATCTATCCTTCCATATAGAAACTAACCTCCAATTACCAATTCTCTACATCATACATTATTGTAATAAATTCTTAGCACCCTGAATTGACCTCAAAGCATATAAAGGTTAACATTCTAGAATTCAGAAAATCTCAATTTCTATAATATTTTTTCTGCATCATTGTTGCTACAAGAGAATTAGGATTCTGAAATAATCTCTACCCTTATTTAGCAAAGAGGGTCTTATTAAACACTCCATGTCCCTAAAACTCAATCCATCAATCTCTTTTGTCTTACTCATAATTGACCAATTGATCTAGTGGATTTTATTATCCTGCTTCTTATGACTCCATAAAAAATTTTGTATCAAATATCGATATACAATATGTGGGGATGGCCTGTACTGCTGCCTTTATAAGCACCTCCTTACTTGCGATAAAAACTTAAGTTTCCAATTACTGACCCTCTGTCAGACTTTGTCCAAGACGTAATTAAATGATCTAATTTTACACCTCCCCATCATGTCAGGAAGTCATAACATCTAATAGTTGGTACACCAATAACATTACTCAATTAGTTTTGTGCCTCTTCTCTAGTATTCTTGCTAAAGAATAGTACTGTCTTGTCTCTATCTAACTTCTAATTTATTAACTTATGATACTAAATTTATTTTTATACTAATGTCTAATTTATTTTTATATTTGATTATATATGATAATAATGGTAGATGTTTAGGTATATTAAATTATTAATGTATTTATATTATAGACTTTTTAGGAAAACATATTAATTAAACTAAAAATGAATGGAGGATGACATAACTTTTGTTTAGGATGGACATAACAAGTTAAGAAATGTTTTTTTTTTTTTTTTAAATACAAGTTAAGGAATGTTTGATTTAAGAAAATCTAAAAATTTCATTTCATTTCATTTCTCTTCGTACAAAAGAGGAAAAGAGGGAGGAAAACATCAAGAATTTAATACAGGCTAAAGAAAATCCCAATTCTTTCAGATAACCTCTGAGACCAATCCGTTTGAAGTAGATTTACAATAATCGGAGAGACAGAGGCCATGGGCGCCACCGGCGGCGACGTGGAGGCTGGCTTCGCCAAGCTCCAGGGGGAAGACTTCGAGTACTACATGCAGACCTATTCCATCATCCTTGGCCGCAACTCCAAGAAGTCCACGGTCGATGTCGACCTCTCTAGCCTCGGCGGGGGCATGAACATCTCTCGCCACCATGCCCGCATTTTCTACGACTTCGCCCGCCGCCGCTTTGCCCTCGAGGTCCTCGGTAAAAACGGCTGCTTCGTCGAGGGCGTTCTCCACCTTCCAGGAAACCCTCCCGTAAAGCTCGACTCCCAGGACCTCCTCCAGATCGGAGACAAAGAGTTCTACTTCCTCTTGCCCGTTCGGAGCATCCTCGGTGGGCCTCTCGGCCCCAGGCATTTCGTGGGCGCGGCGGCAGGGGCCGGGGCCTCCGCGGCGCATTACGGGAATTTTCATCTGGCGGGTCCCACGGCGGCATCTGCGGTAAAGAAAGGGAGAGGTAGGGACTTTTACGAGGAGGAGTACGATGACGAGGATGAGATTGGTGGTAGTGGTGGGAGTGGGAAGAAGTTGAGGAGAGAAGCATTTGAGGGGTACGGGTTCGGCGCCGGAGGTTTGGGTGGTAAGACCGGCTTGGCCGGAGTATTGGGTTAGTTTTTCATACGTTATTTTTATTTTTGGGGAGGTTAATTGGTGTGGGCTTCTTTTTCCTTTCTACTTGGATATCTTTTTGTTTAGGTGGTATTTGCTTTGTAATTTTTGAAAGGACTTGCCTTTGATAGATTATGAATCAATTTGATTTCTTAATAAAAGATTTATTTTCATTATATTCTCATCTTCGTGGGCGTAGGAAAGCTCTTAGCTAAAGCTTAGCCCGGGTGACTGTTAATGTTATGGTTGGTGGTGCCTTTCTAGGATTGTGATGTGCATTATGAGAGGTGTGTTGTTGATACGATTTGGTGTATCTTTGATATGCTTTGTCTGCACATACATTGTAGGGGTTTGGTTAGAAATGCCTGTGGTTGTTATTTAAATTCTCGTGCCTGGTGTTTTCCACTTGTAAGTAACCTTCTTGGTTTACTTGTCTCAAAAAAAGAGAGAGAAACCTTATTGGTTTTTTAATATCCAGCATTTTTTCCCAGGAGATAAGATATTTTCTAGATGATAAATCTAGCTTGTGTTTTGTTGATTTGTATCTTGCATCAATGTTTCTAGTTTCTCAGCCAAGTGCTGAGATTAGCTCAAGCTGGGATGAATTATGGTTTCATAGACCAAGTTGAGGCTCAAAGTTAGGAACATTACAATTAAATTGATCTGCAGAGTTTCTCTCACACAATAACATGCAGCGTGAGGTATTTAGGGTAGTCATCAACCCATTTTGTCTGTCACTTTTGTCACCTTTAAATGGCTCCTTAATTTCTTGCTAGGAATGGGCATTGGATTTCAAAATTCCATCCAACATGAGCATCTTGACGTCCTTGCATAGTTGAAAGCACCAACTAACTAAATGGTCTCATGTATAGAATTAAAGAAAGAAGAAAATTAGCACATCATGCGTGATTCATAGTGACCTCAAAATGCCAGACAACAATGAAAAACGTTGGACCTGATTCAAATTGTAAATAATTGTAGTTGTCGTGGGTGCAAAAATTTTCTAACAATTCAAAGAATTGGATAATTTTTTGTATCTTGCTCAAAGTGAATAAATAGTTGGAACAATATGTGGGCTGGGCTTTACAATAGAGTTTCTTACTCTTTTGAGGATTGAAATAAGAATGTTAAATTCAATCTTATTGTTAGAATAATAATAAGATGAGATGAAAGTTGAATAAAATATTGTTAGAATATAATTTTTTAATCTTATTTTTGTTTTGAGATTTGAAAAAGTTGAATTGTTTATTATATTTTGTATGAGAGTTTGGGAAAGTTGTAATGCTTAGATGAGATGAGATGGCTTGTGTAACCAAACGAGGCCTTAGGCCTGGTTTGGTTTCACATCCCATCCCATCCCATCTCATCTCATCAATATTCAAACACCATTCAAACACAAATAATTTTTAATTTTAAATTTTCATCTAATCATTACAATTACTATTCACGTTTTTTTTTGATAAATAATTACTATTCACAGATTTCTCATCTCATTTCATCTCGTTTGTGTAACCATACTCGGCCTGAAGACTTATTGTTATTGGCATATATGGTTGCTTATTAAGACGTGACATTTCTGTTGTTAACTATGTGGATTATGCTTGCAATATAATTGGACTTACTTTGATGGGTGTGTTTAATCACCGCGATGTGGCCATTGGAATGTTGTTATGTTAAGTTTTATATTGAAATTTGTGGTTCAAGATTTGGTTCTGTTACCAATTGTGTGCTGTTACTATGATTTTGTGAATGTTTGCATTTTTCTTTCACAAAGATACAAGGATATCATTGATATTGTGTTTGCTTGCTTTTAGTATCTATGTGATAGATCCTTGGATTTGTATGTCTTTGTTCTCTTGATTAGGGATTTGAGTTCAACTTTCCCCTGAATGCTTTTGTCAGAATTTGTGGTATTTATTACCAGCCTCCATTTGTGCTAGTTAAAGTACATGATAAATCTTGGCATGCTCCATAAGGTTGAATTGTTTATTGCTTCATGTTGTTAGTGGACTATTTAGAACCTGCTACTTCTATAGGCTTTGCCTTTTTATGTTCATAAATTGGTAAAAGGTGCCTTCCTGTTTTCTCCACTTGGGTATCTATATGTTTTAGCTGCTTTTTAATTTGTGCTTGTTGGAGGATATGCTTTTGTTAGATTATGGACCAACTTTATATTTTGGAAATGATTAGGACAAAGGTCAGCAGTATACTGGCTGAACTTCAGATTAAAGTCAACTCTCAAGTTTAAAGCTCAATAGAAACTTAGACCTTGATGGTATCATTGATGAGAGCTTTTTAGGTATGTGTGATATTTCCCTGACTTATATGTGAGCGAAATACTCCTTTTTCTTTTCTTTCCATCTTCATTGAGGAAGACATACTTCCTTTGCTACTCTAATGTGGGTAAATTACGGTAATTACCTGAAACTGTTGTGTTCAGTTCCACTTTAATCTATTTCATGGTGTCTGATTTTGTTGTTGTTTTTTTTATATAGGCTAAAATAACTTTATTAATGAGAATGAAATAGGCATTGCCCAAGTACACATGGAGTATACAAAAGGAAGGGGTTCAGTGTAAAAATAACTTTGTTGGTTTTTTTTTTATATGGTAAATAACATACAAGCCCAATGTATTTCTAAACAACAACTATACCTTTCATCCAGTTTCTATGGGAGAAGGAAGGGGTTCAGTGGGATCTTAATAGATAGTTGCTAGGATTGTAGTATCTTTATATTTGAAACTGCTGGCATCCTTCCGTTTATGCTTGCTCGTTGCTCTATCTTAGTTGCTTCTACTTTTTCTGCAAATTGAACTGCTTTTTCCATTCCTTTGAACCCATATCCAGTCTGACATTATTTCTTTTTGTTGGTATTTCGACTGATAATGGCTTATTAAGAAAAATCGATTTACTGACTGATTGACTGATAATGATTGCTTATTATCTGTTGGACTTTAAAGATGCTATAGTATTTTTCTGCACATTGTGTCGTAATATTTTTCTCTGGGAAACAAAACTGAACAGAAAAATATCTTTTTCCTGAAAATGCCTAGTTGGGTGCTTTCTTCTTATATTTCCTGTGCACTTGGGTTGCTTCCCTTTGCACTTTTTAATAAAACTGACTTGCTTAAAAGGATATATATGTTTCTAAATAATGGCTTCTTCTTTTTCCCTGTAATTGGGGCACTGCTCTGGTGTATTCTGAGCATTGGGCTCTCTTCACCTAGAATTTCCACAATTTTGTTTCTCGGTGATAACTCAAAAAGTCATATGAAGTGTGGTACTGAACATTCAATTCTGCCTTATTATTTTTATCATTATTTGTCAAATTGATATACGAGATCACCTTAGATAATTTTTTTTTTTGATGAGTAAATCACCTTAGATAATATATTTTTCAATCTTTGTATCTGACTCTGTATTCATTTGTCATTGGGTTGACTAACATATTCATTCGTATGTATCAAGTTATGCCAAGTCATTGCCTGGTATTTCTTACAAGTTTATTATGAATTACAATTTTAAAAAGACAATGTGCCATGTGAAATGAATTTCGGGTATTTAAGCACTTGAAGGCAATGGGAAGGGATAGAGGTCTCTTCAGTGTGATGAGGGATGAAAGCAGGTCATTATCTATACCGGTGACCAGGTTGGATATGAAATAGAGAGCGAGGGTTCTACTTAGTATGAGTAAGACCTAGCCTCGAGCTGAATAGATAACCATAAATGTTTAATATTTCTATAGTTGCTAGCTAGGTGATTAAAGATAGCTATGTTAGATCTACTGCCCATCTGGAAAGGAACTATTAATAGGGCTGATGCAATGCAGTGTAATAATGGAATTGGTGGGCATTATCTACCTATTCGTGGCTGGAGTTTGAAGAGCCTAGCTGTCACCACATGATTGCCTAGGCCATCCACATTTAGCCTTGTCTACAAAGACACATGTGAGGTGATTGTTGGTATTGACCCATACTTACAATTTTTTTATAAGTAAAATAAGTTTTATTACAACAAGTAAAAGGCATATCCCAAGTACTCAGGAAGTATACATTAAATTTCTTTTGATAGTTCATATATAGTAGCACTTTTTTTATCAGTATATATAGTGGCACATTATGCATGCTTGACACCGTCTAATGATCATGACCTCATGATCGGGGTTTACTAAAAGTTAATTTTACATTGTTTCTTATTTTTTTAGATGTTAGTCTTATCATCATCTGGGGTTCTGTTGTTGGACGAGAAGGATCAGTTCTTGATGTCTAATCAACCATAACTCGAGCATTTTTTTGTTTTTGCCTTTTTAACCTCTCCTAAACTCCCTTGTCCTCATGCTGATTTTTGTGGCTGGGACTTCTAGCTGGTCATTTTCAGTTAAAAGTACATGAAACAGTCAGACAATTAACTTTTTTATCTTATAACCTGAGAAGTAATAACAAATTTATTATTTTAGAATAAGATAAGGGTATTGACTACATTGTTTCAATTTTTTGATGCAAGTAGATTTTTTTGTATTCACTATTTCACTTGAAAACAGATGCTTTTATAGTCCTCTTTTCTTTTCTTTACTTTTTCTTTGACTTATAAATTCCAAATGTGGTATTGTTTCCAATTCCTCCAGAGAAGAAAGTAGATGGAAGATCAAGGGTTGACCGAGAAGCTGATAATCATCAACTTCTGCAGTTGGAAGAAAAGGATGTGGTATCATCGGTAGCTACTGCACTCTCAGATATTTGTGGTCCTGGAGAATGGATGCCTATGGAGAAACTTCACGCAGTGGTTAGTTTTGTCCAACTGTTCTCTATTAATACCTTTACTTGCTTGTACAAGGTCATTACTCAGTGCTGATCTCACATAAGCAACTTCTTGGGAGGTTGGCTTGGATACAGATATATACTTAGGCCTAGTTTGGTTATACAAACCAAACCATCTCATCTCATATAATCATTACAACTTTCTCAAACTCCCACACAAAATATAATAAACAATTCAACATTTTCAAATCGTAAAACAAAAATAATAGTCTACCAATATTTTATTCAATTTTTAACTTTTATCTCATCTCATTTCATCTCATCTGTGTAATCAAATGAGGCCTTAAACAGCTTCTGAATGAAGGACCAGAGGCATTTATATTTTGTATCTTGGTTCTGCTTATACCTTGGTTCTGAGGACAACTCAAGTTCGACTTGAGGTTTGTTCATCTAATAAATGAACCAAGCTTGAACAAAAAACTTAGGCTTGTGTATGAAAATGCGCAAGACTTCAGTAAGGAAATCTATTTTTTAAGAAAATAGTAAATTAATCAAGTAATTCTTAAGCAATCCCGAACTCATTTGAAAAATAAATGAACCAATCCTTAACATGCAGCACGGTAATAAGTTTGAGCTCAGCTAATATTTAAATAAAAACTAATTGAGTCTGAACATTCAATACATGGTTCAATCCAGCTCGATAACAGCCCCAGTCGGTTATGTTATAGACTAATTTTACATGCTTCTGGCTATAAGGCTTCACCAGATCCCTTATAAAAGTTGGTCATTGATGTTGTGGTGAGTGGCCCCTTACTGAGGCGCTTGCAGCATAACAAGGTTCTGGTTTTAAGTTGCCAAATTTCTTATCCGATGTTCGTCTCTAGGGTTCATTTGAAAATTGAACCCCTCTCTATACCATCTTTTAAGATGCCATGCCTTGATTTCCATATTGGGAAGGCGCATGGAAAATGGCACTCTCTTAAATTCTTGGATGCAACTTTAATAAGTTATTCTGGAGAATGTTTCCTGAGTCGTTATCAAAATTTTTTTTTTGATAGTAAAACACCTTCTCATTAATAACTGCCAAAATAGCATTACCGATGAAGGTCAGTCCATAGGACTGGTTGAACACAGTTGGGAACAGATTCCCTCCATACAGTAGTATTAGAAACATTCCTAGAGAATCTAGCTAGCTTGTGAGCAGCCTGATTTGCTTCTCTATTGATATGATTAATGGAACAGCTTTGAAACCTGCACTTGAGATCTTGGATATCTGTTATGATATTACCATAACTGGCATTCGAGGGTAGAGGACTGGAAATTTTTTTAACCAGTAGCAAAGAGTCGGTTTCTATGCACAAAGAGGGGATTCGAAGGGGGATGCTGAATTGAAGTCCTCTCAGTAATGCTAGAAGTTCAATCTCCAGAGGCTCCATGACAGCCTCTTCTTTCTGGCTTACTGCCATTAAAACTTTTCCTTCCCAATCTCGAGCAATGAGTCCAACTCCTGCTTTACTGTCAGCATGAAAAACAGCCCCATCTACATTGAGTTTTATAGAACCTTGTGGAGGAGGTTGCCATTGGGAGATTCTCCTTGCTCTGCTGATGTCGAGGGCTTTAGTAGCTTTGTAAGTCCAATGCAGAGAAAGAGCTGAGTTAATGGCTTCCTCAGGGGTGAGCTGTTTCTCTTCAAAGATCCACTGGTTTCTTCTATACCAGCATGCCCACACTATCATGAATAGCCTTTCCAGTGCCTCATTGTTGCAGGAGTCCTGTAATCTACAGATCCACTCCCTGAAGTCTCCCTGAGGTTCTTCTGTGTTGAGCTGAGGGAGTTGCTTGCACCACATAGTTGTAAGCATTTTGCATTGAAAAAGTGCATGTGCTGTAGTTTCTGCTGCTGTAGAGCACAGTTGACATGTTTCATCTTCGACTACCTTTCTTTTTTTCAAATTACATTTCGTGGGAAGGGCCTCAATGCAGGACCTCCAAGCAAATACTTTCACCTTGGGGGGGGGGGGGATCTTCATTCTCCAGATTTGCTTCCAAAGTTTTTATTGGTACTACTTGAAGAGCTTTCACCCTCTGATGTTGCTGTAGACTGATTTCTGAAACATTTGTAGGCACTTCTCACACTAAAGCAACCACTCCTTTCCTTATTCCATATTAACTCGTCCTCATGATTAGCTGCACTGAGGATGATTTTTAGGACTGCATCTGCAGGATCAGGAGGCAGCATTCTTCTTATTTTTTGCACATCCCACCAGCCAGTATGTGATTTGTGTTTTTGGTGAGTTCTGAGGTTTGAGTGTTTCATTTCCAAAAATGGACACAGCAAACAAATTTTGTGCACTTGAAACCCACGTGTTACATCTTTTGATTAGTGCTGCCTATCAACTTCCGTTTCAAGATGCAACACCTTTGCAAACTATTGTCCTGTGTCTTTCCATGCGTGCAGCTCTCACATCACGAGTAATTCCTGCAAGGTTCAGATTTTGTGACTTCATTTAACTTGTCTAAAATGTGGATTTACTTATTATTATATTGGACTAGTGTTATAGGTCTGGCTGCCAAATCTGAGTTGTTGGGCACCACCTTACAATACATTTTATTGAGGCCAAAACAATTTTGAAACATGGGCATCTGCCAATCGGATGATTTTGTAAGGTGGATTGAATCGAATGCTTTAGCAGATGCCTGGTTTCTCAAGTATTTTGCGACATTAAACTTGGATTTTGACATTCCATCCAAGTGTGCCAAGGTTATTGTTACGACACTGGTTTCTAGCAAGTTTTGATTCTTATGAGAACACAATTAATGGTGGTGACTTTCTTATGGTAACCTGCTGTGTTGTTCTGTTTATTGTTTTGCTAATGTACCCTTATCTTTTTTGGGCTGGCCTCGAATAGATTGTCTTTATTGCATTTATAGCCAATATTTGTAGCATTGGAGAGTTTGAATCTGCACACATACACGACTGGTTTTATTCGGAGTAATCCTTACCTTATCATTCTATTCTTGTTCAGTTGGTGGATAAGTATGCTAATGTCTGGCACCATAGTCGAGTAAGGAGATATCTCACATCCGAGGATTGGCCTGGTCCTGAATCCAAGGGGAAACCTTGGTACGGCTTGCTTATGTTGTTAAGGAAATATCCCGAACACTTCGTCATCAACACTCGGTCCAAGGGTCGGATTACATTGGAGTTTGTCTCTCTTGTCTCTCTGCTTTCATGAGATAATGAGGCATCTAAAGGCACTTCCATGATGCTGATAACTTATTGTGAAGTTCAATGGAAAAGTGAGAAAAATGGCAAATCCTCAATGATGCTGCTATTGTTGTGAAATATGGTCAGGCACGGGTTGTTAGTCAGCTTTAGATAGGTGCCAGTTGCACACATGTAAATGACAAGCATAAATATGATTTATTTTGCTGTCGATTGAAGCTTCTGATTTCTTGACATGAAATTTCTGTGCCCGATGCATTGGTGAACGACAACTGCTAATTATCTTCAAGGACAATGTACCTTCATCATCCAAGTAGTTAGAAGCCCTACCAAGTTGTCTAGCGATACATTAATTTTGATTTTGGAATAGATAGTCCAATGTATATTGATATCTCCAATGGCTATGGCTTTAGCCAAAATCTAAACTTCTAGTCAAATTTTAGACTTGGCAATAGCTAGACCATTGCCAATGCTCTAATTCCTGAGATAACAAAACAACTCTTGTCAAAATTGTTTACTCTAGTCATTCCATCGGCTGGACAAACAAACACCAAAAATATTTTTATTAACCGATTCAGGAATTTGAGGTAGACGACTAAAGTTATACTCAAGATTCCTCTTTGCTTAGTTTGCGAAGTGCCCTCTGTGAATAGAGCTCCTGTTCCCAGGCTTGAATAGCTTCCTCGTCAAGCACTTGGATGGGAGACCACTCCGGCCATTAACCCGCCACGCTTCTGTGAATTCTCTCTATTCCCTTCACTGTAACTTTTCAAGAGAGGATTTAGTCTGTATGTTGCAAAATCTGCAGTTGTACCCGGCGACCCGCAAATAGTAAAGGTGACAGAGTAACAGACAGCAGCAATTTGACCACCTAATGTACCAAAGAAAAAACCAGTATAAATATATAATTTTAAGTAGAACAAGGGAGATCAAGGCTAAAAAATGGCAGTAAAGGGTAACAGACTAGAAGTAGTAGCCTCTTATTTCTCTAAGTGCACCTAGTTTGATAGACCTACACAGCACCATTCTTTATAGCGTCCACCTTTTCCCCCCTTCCCATTCCCTCCAAGAGCATTAGTAAGTAAACGGATATGCACTCTTTAGCAATGTTTTACAGAACAACCAACTGGATGAAGTCCTCTATTCCAAAGATTATGTTCTTGCTCGGTTTAAGATTCCTCAAAATTGGAAGATTTTGTGTTCCATGTCCACAAATACTTGAAGTTTGTATTCAGGCTCACCCATCTTGATTAGTTTTAAACTTCATACAGAAAATACCAAATAGAATTCCAGGCTAGAAATTTTTCTATTTGGAAAGTGAATTAGAGCACCTGCCTAAGCAACCAGCATGGCTGCAGATTATTGTTCCAAGAGTACTTTTGACAAAGAACATATGCATACATATATGTACAACACGCAAGCTTTTTTGGGGAAGGGAGAGGAGAGAGAGAGAGAGAGTCATTGAATTTAACCTTGAAGAAGCCCAAGCAGAGCACCAGTACCAAAACCTGCAATTGCGGAGTTCAATAGACATCAGGTCCTGCTTTCCGAGCTGCTCTCATTAATTCACGTGCTCCAGTCAAAACAGAAAAAACACTAAATTTAGACAACATCATCTCCAAAGACTACGCCATCCTTCAACATTTTTCCAATGTCATCGAACAGAATAGCCCTTTTCACAGCCAAAGCCAATGTCTCTGGTCGCCTTGCATTTTCTTGAGATGTAATAAGTCATGGAAACATGTGGAGTACTGGGATGCATGCATGCATCCAAGGATAACATTCTTTGGAGTTCTATTCTATATGGCTTGATCCTGGACATATGGCATTCGAACTGTCTAAGCATCTAAGTGGTGCAGTTCGTTTTTGAAGGGGGTTTTCTTTTTCTTCCGATAGTTGCATACTTCATTTTTTTTTTTAAATTATTAATAGAATCTAAGCAAAGCCGGACTACACGGGGATCCAATATGTCTATATCAAAATAAAAATCCTCACATTAATAAACAAAAAATGAGTAAATAAAGCAATAATCCAGAATCATCACAACACTTCATATTCCACAAGAGTCGGACTGAAACTGAACATAACCAAAAATCAAAATATAAATAACTTACCGCAATAGCAACCGGTGACAATGGCGAGATTGGTGGCATAGGTAGCAGAAGTCTTTGCGAGACCGTCAACTTTCCTATGCCTCGACATTAAGCCAGCTCCTCCACCAGCAATCCCTGCCGAAAAATTCAATAACTTATAAATTCCCATAACGCTGAGTCAGATTATCGATACCAAACTGCACCCAATACGAAAGATTGGTTTAAAAATGATGGGCTTCTCTTGTTGTCGTCGAAAAAGTAAAAGATAATTAAAAGATTGAGAATTTCTTCTTGTTTCTATGCTGTGTTCAGATTTCTAGGCAATTAAACAACTGTGAATAACAAGAAATGGAACCTGCTAGGAGAGTAGGGATGAACACGCGCTCCTTCCAGCTATCAGAGTAGGAAGTCGAAGACGAAGACGAAGACGATGATTGAACCTCTCCTTCTGGGGTTTTTGACTCCCTCTGAGGCCATTTTCCTCTCACTCTCTTTGTTTAGATCAGTCGATGCTTCACTGAATGATTATGTTGAAAGTAAGCAATGGTTTTGTAAATAAAAGCGGTCGACGACTCGACATATCGGTGCTACTACTGATCCGAAGGCAAAGGCTGCATAGCGGTGCTCGTACAGTCGTACTGTTCCAGAAACGGACGTAGCGGTGCTGTTAATGGGTTCGGAGTTATTCCGGATCGGGTTTTTCCGGAAGGGTAGGGTAAGTAATGGTACAGTATTTTTTTTTTTTTTTTTTGTTAAGTAGTAATGGTACAGTATTCTTTAATTTATACCATTTAAACTATCTTATCTTATCTAATCATTATAATTTTTTAAACTTCTAAAAAATATATAATAAACAATTCAATTTTTTTTTTCAAATTTTAAAATAAAAATAATTTTATTTAATTTTCATTTTATCTCATTTGTATAATTAAACGAGAATTAAATTTAAGATTTTAATATTTATCTTTTTGTTTTTTTGAAAGCTATTTTATTTTAAATATATATTTTTTTAATTTTCTTAATAAGCCACGTGGCAATATGGTGCCACGTCAAGAGGCATAGTAGCATTTTAAAACAAGAAAAATTTATTCATCATCTTCACATATCACACATTACATTTCTTTTTTCAATTTTTTTCTCTTACTAAATATGCGGTATATAGATAATGAGTAGAAGAATTTAATAAGTTTAAAAAGAATAAAAAAAAATATGATATATGGTGTGTAGATATGATATGTAGCAAATCTCTTAAAACAAAGTGACAACTATAATTTTAAAACAAAGAGTAATTAATTTATATAATACCAAAGGGTTCAATGTTAGCTTAAGATGCTATCATTACCTGTAAAATAATAAATAAATAAATAAATAAGGGTTTGTTTGGATGATAAGATGAGATAAAAATTCTATAAATAGTAGTCAAGAATTTGTTAATAGTAGGAAAATGATTTGAGTTAAGATGTTTTATTGAATTTTGAAAAAGAATAGATGAAAAGTTGAATAAAAGCATTATAAAATTAAAAAATTATGTGAATATAATATTATAAAGTTATAAAGTTGTATTATTTTTTTTGTTTTATTTAAAAGTTTGAAAAAATTGTAATAATTAACTAATGATTAAATTAAAAAGTTGATAACTTAAAATTTAAAAAATATTTTATATTTGAATAATGTTTGAAAAGAAAATTATAAAAAATTCTGAAAGAAGACATCTAATCCCATTTAACTTCACAAACAACCCCAAAATACTAGAACGCATAAGAAGGTGAATTAATATCAAACAATAAGTGTATCAAGTTATTACTTCTATTAATTGTTATACCACTTTTTCCTTCGGACAATGTTGGATGTGCACTCTAAATATGCAAACCAATACAAATATATTTTTGTCTTTTTCTTTTAAATACTTTTTAAATATCCTTAATCATGAAAAAAAAATAAATACAAATTCACTAACAGTCATTTCCTTAATCATTAAAAAAAAAATTTAAAATGCACGAATGGACATATTTAAGAGTCATACTTCCATTTTTCTTTTCCTTCACTTAGCTGCATGGTAATATCCTTGCTTTCGAAATGAGTGTGATGCAACCGAATCAAGTAACGTGCAGGCAGAAAAATTGCGCAATCTAACATGGGAAATATTCTAACAACAAAAGAATTACACAAAAGCAATCCCAGAAATTGATGTGGCTTGATGTGGTTCGTCAGATAATAAAGTTACTTTTATTGTAAAGTAGATCTAACGGATCAGATGAAATCATGTCAATTTGTGAAATTATTTTTGTTTAATTCTTTTGTAGATCTAGCAGTACTCATCTAACATTGCTGAAAATTATCATACCATCCCTAATTAAACTATTGACGTAGAATATACATTAATGGTGCATTTATGTGACAAAACCTAAACTAGAAAATTACATGAATAAGATATGAGGAAAAAGTACAACATGGTTATCTTGGCTCGACATACGCTCGAAAACCGCTCGAGCCATTATCATACAAAGTTTGGCTTGGCTTCACTTAACATCCCACTCGATATGCGCTCGAGTGAGCTTCTTATCAAGAGATTACTTGATTGTTCCGGTAATACTTGAGCAAAACTTAAGCAGTCAAATCACTCAATGCGCGAGCAACATTGGCTTGACCAAAAAATTACGTGTCCAGCAAATTAAGTTTGATTTGGACTCATTGCCCTAAGCTAATACTACCTATATATACATTATTATACACAAAATTTAGGGTTAAGCAAAAGGTGTTGCTGATTTTTCATGACATTCTTGAAAGAAACTCTAACCATTCAAGCCACAATCTCTCTTGATAAACAAACTTCCGTCACATCAAGTTTGTTGAGTTTATTGGTGCAGATGTGTTCATTGGCTAGAAGGATTTTTGGAACAACTATAGTTGTAGAGATCGAGTGTCTTTGGGAGAAACTATAGAAGGGCTGGAGGTTAAGAGCTGCCAAAGTACAGAAACTGAGTGGATCACATGTGGTGTTGCAAGCCAAACTTAATTACTTTAAAAGGTCTTGCAAGTGTTTCTAAATTGATTGCAACACATTTTTTTTTGTCATTTTCAAATAGTTATAGAAAAGAGAGAACGCGATTTCAAGTGGTTTAAGGTGGGGGATTGGCTGCCAAGTGATGATGAAGTGGTAGCTCAAAGGGAAGAGGTGAATGCAAGGGTGTTGTCGAGTGGTGGTGGTTTGATGCCATATGTTTTGTGTTATTTTTCGTGGGAAAAAATTTTTGGTCAATTTTCCATAATGAATATGAGGGTCTCCTGGGAATTGGATGGTGATGGAGGTGGCATTAGGGTGCAGGTTATTTGAGAGTAGAAAAGCAAACCAAATTGCAAGGCATTCGGTTTCCATCCAACTAGTGTTTAGGTGCAATTGGTTTTTGGGTTTTTGGTTTGGTTCTTGGAACCAATTTCGTCCACCACTAAGTCTGCATTTGAATTGATATTTTGAGGTTCTAAAAGACAATAATGACCTTGAGATAAAGGCACAAAAAGCTTACGTTAGGGGTTGTTCAGTCCAATGCACACAAGAGTACACATGTGTGCCGATTAGTGTGGGTTTAGGGTTTTGACATGTCATTACCCTTAATGACATGTGTGGAGATTTATCTAGAATTCTAATATGATCTAAGAATGATGCAACTGGATAATAAAACAAGTAAATTTCATATCAAAATGGCTAAAAATATTAAGAATGAAATTAAACTCAAAACATGGTTTAAAGATCACTAATCATGGGTAAGTTGATTAATGTCCTTAACTCAAGTTAGAAGCTTAATTATGGACAATTGGGAGTCCTAAGGGGCATGGGGTACTATTTGGACTTAAGGGAAATTAGTGGTATGGTGTATGTGGGCTTTAAATAGAAGTGTGACAATGCAAGATAAGGCTTTGGGCCTTGTCGGGCTTAAAATGCCATGAGTGGGAGTTGCATGGTTTATGGGTTTTGGGTGTGGGTTGATAGAAGGCATCGGTTGCAGATTTTAAGAGGTCATGAGAAGCCTCAAGATCCACAAAGATTAAGCTTGAAAGGCTTGCCTTAACATAAATGGGTTGTCGGTCAAAGCTAACACCAAATTAGGGCCCTAAAGGCCTTATGCCTTCCAATTAGGCCAAATCTTTCTAAAGCTATCCCACAAAGACAAACTCTTATAAGACTTGGTTTAAAGCTTCTATGTCTTATCCTATAACATTCTAAGGGCTTAAGGGCCTTAAGTGTAGTACTAATGGGTTTTCTTACTAAACTACCCATACTTAACCCTTAAGATTAACCACTAATTACGCTAAGTGCTATAGTTTAATGGGTAAAAAAAATCTAACTAAATCCCTTAAGGGGAAAAAATTAAAAAAAATAATAATAATCTTATGCTAAAAAAATATAAAACCGAAAAGCTCATTCCAAGAAAGATTAGGTCAATCCTAATAGGTAATTAGGCGTGGTGTTACATTTCAGCTGTCATACTTTGCGCTCTTGTCTCTTAACTTCAAAACCAACAGGTTGATCCATATAGATCTCTTCGTCTAGTTCTCTATTGAGAATACAGTTTTTACATCCATTTAGAAAAGTTCAAACTCTCAATGTGCACTATAGCTAGAATAAGATGAGTGGAAACAAATCTCATAATAGGAGAGAAGTTTCTTCATAATCTATACCCTCTCTTTGGGTATGTCCTTTCACCATGAGACGAGCCTTATACTTGTCAATTGATTCATCGGCTAGTGCTTAATTTTTTACAAAAAAAATATTTGTTCCAATAGATTTGATCCTAAGTGGAAGATCAACTAACTCCTAAAATTGGTTCTTTGTCATAAAACTCATTTCATCTCTCATAGCAGCCAACCATTTGATTCTATGAGCTTAGCCTTTAGCCTCAAATGGTAAGATATATTAGCAAAAATCTTAATATTCTCATAGCTTGTCAAAACAAACTACATTTGCCCCCGTGTTGACTCAGGCAAAGATCGTATCATAGCAGTAACTTGCTCTTCATCAATAAGATTATTGCCAACAACCTTTTGATCACAAATCAATGCACACTCATAAAAGGAGCATATATAAAACTTTCATTTAAAGAGTTTCTTGATGGGGTGGTTAATTAACTTCCCCAAAAAATTAACAGTTTTGCTAGAGACAACCGGAAGGTGCAATTGGGGGGTAAGCGGATGTAGTAGGAGCTTATGTGGATTGAAAAAAAAAAGGGTCAAAAAGCAAAAAGAAAGAAAGAAAAAGACCTATCTCTTTCTCTTTCTTCTTCCATTCTACCAGCTTTCTAGGTTTGGTTCACTTTCCTCTTTTTTTTTTTTTTTTCTACCTTCCGATTAATGTGTAATCCCTCCCTCCATCTCTATCTCTTGCATATTCTTTTCTGGGTTGGTTCTGTGTTTTTTGAATAAATCCATTTGGTAATCTACTAGGTAAGTTTTTTTTTGTTTGTTTGTTTTGGATTTCCCTTTTATTTCTGGATTTTTGAATAGATCCATTTGCTCGGTCACATGACGGAGATGGGTTTATTTTTGGATTTCCCTTTAGATGGAACTGCCATTGACATCTCCGTTTGACATTTTTGTCATGTTTTTGGGTTTATTTGTAAAGCAAAATTTCAAGTTTTGATTTGTTTTTTTGTTTTAATGCTATTTTAGCCCTATACCCAGATCGTTGAGTGTGAAATCTTTTTTTTTTTTTTTTTTATTGCTTTTAATTCTGGTCTTAATATGCTTTTTGATTTTATAAATCATTTTGATGGAGTTTTTTTTTTTTTTTTTTTCCCTTATTCATTCTTCTCATAATGGGATGTTGGTTCAGTGTGTATCGAGAGAGAGATGGAGAGGTCGATTGGAGGAGAAAGGAGAGGAAGTGAAATCGAAGAGGGATCGAGGCCAAGAGATGGAGATAAAGAGGGAGGCAATCGATGAAATTTCAAGGGAGAGGGAGAGAACAAAATGAAGAGACATGGGGAGGAGAAAATGAAACGGTGTATTTCATGCAAGAATAAAAAAACAAACGAAAAACACATCTGACTTGGCATGCTAGTTGCACAATGGTTGCACCATACGGTTGCAACCATCATTTTTTTAAAATTAATTGACAGTGATGGAGAGTTAATTAACAGCTTGTAACTTCTCGCCCATATGAACACTACATTGATTATGAGGCAGCCATTACTAAGAGCATTACCATTGGTGTAGGCAAAGGTAAAGGCAAAATTTGGTTAAAATCACATGTTTTGCCTTTTGCTTATTTCATTCAAGAGATTTTCGGATTGGATTATCCATCTATTAGTCAAAATAATATTAATTTAATAATAACAATTTTTTCTTAATTTTTTTTCACATTTTACAATTATACTGACCATATGTTAATTAATAATTTAATTTATAATTAAATTATTGTTTGCCAACTAAATTTTTTTGTCAACCTAATGATATTTTGAAGGAGAGAAAAATAACACATAAATTACTCAATAGATGAGGAATAGTAACCCTCCAAATAAATAGATTTACTATAGCTTGTAAGGAAAAAAAAAAAAAAAAAAATTTGCCTCTTCAATTGTAGACAATTTAGTGGGATTGTTAGTTAATTCTTGGTTTGTATTTACATTTGCCTACACCAAAGCTACTGCTCTTATAATTATAACAAGCACATTAAACTATTTGTATATAAAATAATAATATTATATATAAGATTAAGAGAGATGCTACTCTTACATACGAGGGCTCCCGACAGTTTTTTTTTTCTTTTTACGTAATGATTAAAAAAGTATTATTTAACAATATTTTGAGTTTTTTTTTTTCTTTTTAAAAAATTATCTAAACATGTTAAAAAATAAATGAAAAAAAGCACTGTCGGGAGCAAAGTTTTGAATACCATTCTATACCGGTTGGAATGATCGGGATTTTTCATGTCGGGTCAAATTCCGTATTTCGTATTTCTTATCGGGTCAAATTTCGGCTATTTCAATGTGTTTCGGTCAATTCTGGCCGATTCTTGGTGAATCGGTTGAAATTAAGATTTCGATCCAAAATGTTGAAAGTAGACCTTGGCCATGGAATTTTTGTAATTACAGTGAAGCTCATGGCATTTTCGTCAATTTGCTACATCACTCTCTTGGAGAATTGAAAATGAAGACTCACTTTGTGTTTTCGTGTCACTTCAAGTTTCTCTTAATTTTGCCAAACCCATTTCGTATTTTCTACAAAACCAAACCCCTAGCATCGCGGCCAACAGTGTGACACGCTAACACCACCTCCGGTCCTCCACACTGTCGTAGACAAGCTTGCAATCAGTTCGAGCCTTGTGCTTCTCCATGCGATGGTAGACTCGCAAGCCGTAGCTTCTGCTCTGTTTCTCGAAGCAAATCATCGATCTTCATCATTTCAAGTTGCCCCATTAAAATAATAGCTGGGTGAAGTTTAGATCAAGGTCCTTTTGCATTAGTACAAAAACCACGGACCCTTTCCTATCAGTGCAAACTAATGTACATGAGTGACCACTAATTTAGATCAAGGTCCACATAATCATGTTTATTTGAAAAGATTATATGCCAAGCTTATATATAAATTGAGAAACCCACGTATGCATCTTTTGTTAAGTTTAATTATCAATTGTTCATGTAT
Source organism: Pterocarya stenoptera (assembly GCA_003123785.1). Taxonomy (NCBI): domain Eukaryota; kingdom Viridiplantae; phylum Streptophyta; class Magnoliopsida; order Fagales; family Juglandaceae; genus Pterocarya; species Pterocarya stenoptera. Next base: position 338,932 of record QEOT01003128.1, read on the forward strand.
TTTCATAATATATCAAACACTTGCATACGACATAAAAACCTGGAAATATATGGGTTAGCTACTTATATTTGATTGAATAATGCAATAGCATAAGCTTGAAAAAGTGCTGCTCGAATTCTTGATCAAAGATATACAAATATTTGATTTAATGCTACAACATAAGCTTGGAAAAGTAATGCTCAAATTCAAGCTTAGAAAATATGCGATTTCAGGTTAGCAAATAGCATAAGTGTAAATTATCATGTTATGCCAGTATGGGCTACATGAAAGCCTGGGGAATAGCTTTCAATTGATAATTATTGAGTTTATGATTTATATTGTTGTTATTTTGGAATCTAGCTTGAGGTGGAGGAACGGCCCGTGAGAGAGTGAGAGAGCGTGGGGGGGCTAGGTGGCTCGGCTAGGCATGGGGGTGGCTAGGGGAGGTTGTCGGTGAGGGAGGAGGCTTCTGGTGGTGGTGCGGTGGCTGTGGGAGGCGGAGCTCGGTCGTGGGTTTGGTGAACCCATGCATGTGGAGGCTACGTGCATGCGGTCTAGGGAGGAGCTAAAGCGTCTGGGTTCGGTAAAGTGTGTCCAGGAGAGTTGTGCGTGGGGGAGCTCGGTGGTGACTGGCTTGGTCCCCGATGTGAGGGGCAGTCGCTAGTGGTGGCGGTGAGGCTAGGTGGTGCACGGTGGCACCGGGTTGAGCTGATGGAATAGATAGGGTACTGAGTAAGCTGGAGAGAGAGAGAGAGAGAGAGAGAGAGAGAGAGAGAGAGAGAGAGGCTAAGGGCTTGGGTATTTAATCCAGGCCCTTCATCTGAGGATCTTCAAATCGACCTAACGGTGGGGAATTAAAACACTGATTTAACTTAAAACACTGAGGAGAATTAAGATAGAATATTATTTAAACTAAACCTTAGTTTATAAAATAATTTGCTTACGTCAAAAAGAATGAGCGGGGTGTTACAATTTCAGTACCTCGACCAAAACGGTTAGTAGAACAGTATTTGATATCTTTGGTCGGGAATGCCATGTGGGAACCCGAGCTGTAGAGCCATCATGCAAAAATGACCTTTATTTTGAGGTGATTATTTTTTTCGAAGTGACTATCCCCTGAATCATTTTGCTAAAACCTTTGTTTTCACATACAAAATAAAATAAACGAGCTGAAGAATCATGAAATAACTATGTTTACACTTGGGAGGCAAAGTAGCGTCATCTGAAGACAGACTCACAAGAGACATGACCTTTCGCTCCACTCTCTCCCTCCACTATCTCCAAGAGTAATTCTCAAAGCTCCACTCCCGGCACACAATAGCACTTGCGGCGCACTCAGAAGAATCATCAGCCCGCCGTGCATAGTCTGCTCGAACATGCTACTCTCAAAGCTCTCAACTCCAAATGTCGCACCCCAAGGAAATCTCTTGGCCAGGTCCTCCCCCATATCCCATCTACTCCACTTCTTACTTTTTCCGAAAAAATTTAAATGAATTTCTTGAAATCTTTCGGCTTTGTTTGGTTCCCGAGAAAATGTTAACATAAATGAAAATCCCAAACGCTTCCTCTGTAGATGTAGCAGAAAGATAACATAAATGAAAATTCCAAACTCTTCCTTTCAAGATACTTTAATTTCTCAGTGATTTCTCCTACAATTATGCTTGTCCGGGAACGTAGTTGTTTGGTGTTAACTCTCTATTCGAGAAAATTTCCCAATGAATGAGTGTCTGTGACTGCAGCATTATATGTTGAATAATGAGTTCAATGAGCAGCTTGCGAGTGCAGCCAATGTTGAAGAAGGCGATGTGGTGCTAGAAATTGGGCCGGGCTCTTTGAGTAACGTTCTTCTTAATTCCGATGCAATTTTTCTTGCCATTGAAAATGTTTGTTCGTTAGAACCCAATGCTTGCTCTTTAGCTCTACTCATCTACTCTATAAGAAGGAACGTTGAAAAATTTTGATCGTACAAGCATGTGCTTGGTTGCACATGCTTTCCTTGGCTTGTATGTTATGCAATTAGCATTATCTTAAGCCTACTACATAAGCAAGCGAGCAAGACAGAAATATGTCTTGCAACTAACTAAAGAAAATCTATTTATTTGGATAGATATCCTTCCTTCTGACTCAAGATTGACCTTTTGGTCTGATATAAAGTCCTTTTCTTCTATATTGATTCCATAGGCTTACTTTGTACGTTTTTCATGATCTTTAGGATCCCCACATGGCTGCTATTGTGAGTGAAAGATTTGCAAGCATAGACAGGTTAAAGGTAAAGTATAACTTTGGTGATGGCTAAAGCTGTAAATAGTATTGATTTATTCTGACTGGTTTCTCCTGGCAGAGATGCACGTGTCTTTTTTCTCCAGAGCATTCCAATAATTTGACTCAATTAACTCAAATGGTAACAATTTTAATGCATCTTACAGTTTGCACTATGGGAAGTGCTTTTGGACTGTAATAGCTAAACAAAATTGAAGAAAGCACGAGACAAATTTGCTTTCACCTCTTTCAATCTACAACAAGTCTCTCCTAAAATTCTTTTGAAGAATAATTTTTCTGCAAGTTGGAAGTTATAAATTGAAGTTTGGTAATAGTTTCCATCCACCATATACTTAAATTGTTACCTTATGCATATGTGTCTTTGGAAAAACTAGAGAATGTTGTGTATTATAGTTGTGTATACAATTAATGTAGCTGAAAACTTTTTTGTTGACAGAACTTAAGCAGTGTCATGTAGGAATTAACTAATTACAATCTTCAATGAATGACTCTAGATGGCTACATGAAGAATTAATTGTTTACAATCTTCAGTGTCCGGTAGAAAGGTTTTTTATTTCCCTTATGACTGAATTGTTGGTATTTTTCACTTAGATTTCCAAGTGTATATAAAGTGCCCGATGCCATTTTAACTGTCAGCATTCTATGTGGATACTTAATGGGTTTATGCATATATTTTTGTGTGAGATCCTATGTGTTCTTATTTCCAATTATATGTTGTCGATGATGTTGACTGCTTTAATTGAACTGTGTAGGGTTTAAAGGAAGACTTTGTGAAATGTCACATTCGCTCCCATATGTTGTCCTTTTTGGAAAGTATAAAGTCATTGAATCATTCAAAATCAAGATATGCAAAAGTGAGAATCCTACTTTTATGTACACTAGTTACATAATCATGCAATGCACGGGAATAACTAAATATTAAATGAAAAATAAGACTTGTAACTAATTTAGCATGACCTTGAGCCATAATGGAATAGATAGAACTTCTAAAAGTGTCAATGTCAGTTCCTTGATATCTATAATTTGGTTGAGCACATTGATCTTCTCTCATCTTGCTTTCCTTTATTTCTATATAAGTATGGAGAACCTTCCAAGAATGACTCATGACCTGCATAAATCAGCCTAGAAGAGAGGACAAGAGGGTGAGTTAAGAAATGATAAAAAAAAATGTCTAGAATTTTAGCCTTGAACACGATGGGTACTATGCTCGATGTCATAAACTATTTTCATTTTGTTTACCTTCTAATGACATACCATGGGAGCATCTGCACCCTCTCCTTGCATGGCAGCACTTGAAAGCGAAGAAAATCATTTGATTTAGGTCACTATTCACCTGCACAAGGTGATGTAACCAAGCTGGAATTCAAACCTCCTACTCCAGCGCCCACTTCATCCAATCACCATAGACGAAGGCTAATGTCCCTTCCCCCATAAGCTCCTATAAATACCTCCCTCACCCCCATATTCGTTCACACCACTTCTACAAGCCTTCCCTTAAGCATTGAGAGCCTTCTTCCTTTAGAAAGTCTAGAATGAATCTGAAAGGTGTGTTCTTGAGTGTTCTTGTATTGGGAGATTTACAGGCCTACGAAAAGTGTAAGTTTTATTGTCCTATATCTTAGTTTGCATGTTATGTTTTGTTTTTAAGTGTTGAGGTGATTTTTGGTTGAGTTTAGAAAAAGTTGTCATGCTTAAATCAAAATCGAGTCCATTTAGGTTGGATTAAGTGTTTAAATTATTTTAAGTGGGAATTTTAGCTATGGCATGTTTAGCATATTTTGATATGATTTATTAATGTCTAGAATGATCATTGAAGGTTTGATTTTGATATTAGGAGTATGCCATGATAGGTTTTAATTTTATTTTGAATTGATCATCAAAGCATGCATGGGTTTTGACTAAGTTTGTTATTAAGGCATTTAGTCTTGATTTTCTCACCTAGGCTGGAACCAAATGCATTTAGAAAAACCTTGTGATTGGGATAAGAATGAAAATACATGATTTTGGTGAATTTTGAATCTTGTCTTTGTGATTTAGGCTAGAAGCATCATGCTTGACTAATTGATGATCAATGAAGATTAAGGTTTTCGCCATGATTAAGTGTTGGGATGAACTTGTTCACCAAAGGCAGGCTCAATAGGTTCGGGGGCCTAAGGCTAAGGATTTTATTGAGTTTCTTTTTTATTATTTTTATATTCCATTTTTATTTAAACATAATTCCAATCGTTTGCCAAGTAAAATTACTGATTAAGATTTTATACTACATTTTCAACTAATAACCGACTTAATATTTATTAGAAAATTGTCAATTAGAGAGGGTTTTTATCAAATCTAGTTTTATAAGACGTGTTTTAGACTCTTAATGGCCGTTTGGGAACACAATTGTTCTTAGGTAGTCTCAAATATTCTCAAATTCAACATTTTCTCCCTCATTTCTCAAAATTAAATAAAATATTTTAACTCAAACTATTTCATTACTATTCACAGATATTCTAAGATATTCTTAGTATATAAAAGAGTCGTAAAAGCAATTATAATCATATTTAATCATGTTAAGAGGCTCTATTAGTCATATTTATAGAGCAGCTAACATGGTGGTGGGCTTTTTAGCCAAAGAGGGTGCGAAGAATGTTGCTCGGGTTATCATGGGTGCTGATTTTGGATTTGGTAAAATTCGAGGCCTTTTACGTATGGATCAGTGGGAATTATCTTATTTACGGTCATAATTCATTGTATTTTTTCATTGGTTTATTGGTTATTTGGTTGGCACAAGGGATGTTTCTATTTGTTTTTTTGTAACCCCTTGTACTTTTTGGTTTACCATGGTATTCTTCCGCCATAAGTGAGGGTTTTTAACAAACTTGGGGAGGGACCACTCTTGGACAGGTTGCCACCAATTAATTAAAAAAAAAAAGCAATTATAATCATTATTGTCAATAAAGTTCTATAAATAACCTATACATTTGGGAAAAAGTAGGCCTATGCCTTTTCAAAGGATCATACAAAAAAAATTTTGAACACTCAAAAATTAGATTTTGCTATTTATAATGTTTGCATTATATATTAAACTAATAATGACAAAAAAGAAGTGTATTCTTAGGAGAGTACTTGAAATAATTATTATGTGGGATAATTTTAAAACTAATAATGACATAATATCTATTTAATACTTTTGAGGTTCTCTTTTGGGTTAATTAATTTTTTTAATTAGATATTATTTTTTCTTTTAAAAAAATTATACTTTTAGACTTTTGTTTTTGGGGGGGGGGCCTTGTTCCAGTAAGGGCCTTAGTCAATTGCCTAAGTTGTCTAATGGAAGAGTTGGCCTTGTGTTCACCTAAGAGTAAGCTTTAACATGTCATTAAAAATTATAGTAATTGATTACAGTTAAAGAAATTGAATATGCATGCATTCATAAAGGTCAATAGTTGAAAGTATAGTTAGGCATCAACTAGAGTGTATGCCACGGATTGTGTATTTGGATTAGTTCCACTTGATTTTTGAAATTTTAAAAGCATAGATGATTTTAGAGAATAAAATATATGAATTTTGATGGAAGTTAGAGTTCATTTTGCAAATAGTGAAAAATTATGACTTTAGTGGCAATTTTAGAAAGTTTAGGGGTATTTTTGTAACTACTCATTTTTGAAACACTTTGATTATGAGCATCTTCCTTGAGTAGTTAAGATCCTAACAAAGCATAACTTTAATTATAGCAGCTACGATTAAAGCACACGGGAAGTTTGTAAGTTGGCATCTAACTTATACCTTGATAAGTTATTTATGATTTATGATAAATGTCACATTCATACTATAATTGTCATTTTAAGCATGAAAGATCATGTTATATGATACATTGAATACATGACCACTTGCCTACATGACATGTGAAACTTTCACCATTTTAGCATATTGCATATAAATGCCATTTTCGCATGAAAGCTTGCTACATATGCATATGTCATGAACTACAATTTTCAAGTATAGCATGAAAATAAGTTTTGTCACGACTCCAAAGGTTGGATGGAGAATTAGCCTAGCGGAACTTCTTTGTCCATTTTGGAGTGAGTAAAAATGAAATGATAACCCCTGAGTTGACGAAGAACAGTCAACAGACTTCGAATGAATTCTTTTTAAAAAATGCCAGAGCGAAGTCAATGTCATGACACCTAAGGTTGGTGGGTGTACATGTTATGATGTTATGATGATGTTATGTTATGTTACCAATGCATTGAGAATGAGTCTGCAGACAACGCAGTTTCAACATGAGCTATACTACGGTCACCAGTAGATACTCACAGTGCATATGAGAAACTGTGATGATACCATACTTTATGATGTTAATAATATGATTAAATGTGAAATAATGAAACGTTATGATGAAATATTATGTTTTTGGCAGTTGAAGTGAAAAAAATATTCTTTGCAAGAAAATGTGTCAATTTTTATGAAAATGTCAAGGAATCTGGATGGGAGGCATATACTGATTTTTCTGCGTTGCACACATTTCATATTTATTATTCATCATGCATAATTTATCTTTGTGCACGATGGTTTTCTAGTTTACTGAGATTTCAAGTAAATCTCACCCCTTGTAGATCTACTATCATTTCATTTAGAACGATAGAAGTTGTATCAGAACTCAACGAGGACGGACCAAATGGACCAGTGGACTTGATTGATTGAAGAGGAGCTGGATATCGACGGAAGATTAGACCTCATCTTAATGTTTATAGTCCTAACCCTTCGTGCGTTAGAATGCATGAAGCAGTTGTTTTAGCCATAGAGACTCATTATCAAGAATAATTATACTAAAATTATGCTACCTTATGATTTTCGCTAATGATGGTTATGAATGACATTTGGATGTTTTAGTTTATTCTGGCATAAGTACTTCTTAGTCACCCATTTTCTACTGCGATTATTGCGTACTCCTAGATACATTTATAGGATGTATTGCAGATTAACTATCATCAACGAGGGTATGTAACCTGTGTTACATATCCCAACGCTTTAAGTCTCCGTTCCATCCCACGCAGAGGTTGGGGGCATCACATGAAGTATTCTATTTGTGGCCTTAAACAATCGTCTAAACAATAATACTTCAAATTTCATGAAGTCATTACTTTAACTGGCATTGAGATGGTAGAAGAAGACCCTTATGTGTATGTTAGACGTATAATAAAGAGTTTTCTAATCTTGTCTTTGTACATTGATATGAAAACTCTTTATCTTCAGATGACAACTACTAGAAATGATATGAAGATAATTGTCGCCACAAAATAGTGGTTGTCATCTACTTTTGAGATTAAGGACATAGGTAAAACAAATTATGTGCTTGGAATTAATATTTTAAGGATCGATTTAGGAAACTTCTTAGTATGTCTCAAGAGACTTACATTATCAAGATTTTAAAATGATTCCGTATGCACAACTCTAAACTTATGTAGATGATGGTAGATGATCCTCTTACTAAATGCTTTCCAAATTTATGTTAGGAATTTGATACTTCATCATAATTGATATATATTGTATTAAGGATACCTTAAACTTTATTGTACATTTGATATTGTTAGAATATATTGTATTGGCGAGATTTTTGTGTTTATCTCATATTATAAGCTAATTGATACTAGATGAAAATCACATATTATAAAGATGTCACTAAACAAAGATCAGTCCACTCATATGAACAATCACCTTGGCATTTGAATAGCAACCATGATGAGAAAAATTACTTACTTTGGCACTTGGAAAGTGAGTAAGTATCTTGATGCTTTAAGAGCATTCAAGATAAATTTGAAGAATGTCGCTTTAGCTTGACTAAGATTAGACTTACAAGAGTCGTACATGAAATATTTGCAAGACTTCATGAAGCCTGATTAAAGTGAGATGTGAGATCTTAAGCAGACATTAGATGAGTAATTGTGCTAAAAAACTCAAGTCAAGGTGCCTTTATGGCAATTAGACTAAAGATACCTACGACGTTTGAATTTTACAAACATAATTGAGTGGAAGTTCTGCCATAACATACATTTCATAATGTATGTGCCATAGACGACCATATGAGAGAGTGACTGAATGAGTCCTTACTCCATCATTATGTGAGCTCTAATGCATCAATAGATGATCTATTCATGTGCCCTTAAACTTGGAACTATGTTATGAGATGAAAATTTGATGTTGTTACTTTAGGATATTTGCTTAAGGCCATGAATGATACAATCTCGTTAAGCAGATGCTCATGACTTGATATAATCATGAACATATTTTATAATGTGAGGTCTAGGTTTCTTTGAATTATGAACTCGTGAGGGATTAAGGACCATTGAACTAGTGAGATTAAATAGTCTCAGGAATAAACTAGATGTTATAAGCGATGTACTATGTTAGTAAGATGTTGACTTAATATAATACTCCTACCATTTAAATTCTATATCTTTTGGAAAAAATGTTTGACTTTATTTTCTGTATGAGGGAAAATTGTTTGAGAGATCTGAAGAAGATTGCTAATGTAACACCTACCCTTATGGGATTTTAAGAATTGGTTTAAGAAAATGAGATAGGAATTATGGACTTTTTAAAACTTTTTCTTTTTTTCCTCAATCTTCTCCAAGATATAAAAGATTTTATAGTTAAAATTGAACATGCTTTACAAATTTAAAAGAGTATGTAGCAAAATTCATTAAATTAAAATATAAAGTCCTTTAACGAAATATGATTTCATACGTTACATAAAATGTGCTTAGCCTTCTATCACATTTTCCTTAGACCATGTCTGTGTTGACATTTTGTCCTTATTTCACTCATTAGAGGGGGCATACATAAAAATAAAATGAGTCGAATCTTCAGTAAACATTACTTCATATTGTAAAAATATACTAACATAACTTTTTATTTATGCATTTATCATTCTTCTACATACTTTATATAAAACATTTTCTTTCGTTGAAATGAGGGATTTTTCTTTAAAAATATTTTCTTTCCTCATAAAATATTTCCCATACCTTGTATATTCATTTATAAAGAAACTAAACCATTTCATAATATTCAATTAACTATTATCACTTTCTATTGGTCGGTACACACTGTTATGCCCTGTGTGTTAGGGTTAATGGTTTTTTGGATCCGGATTCCTCTCGTGGCCACTGGTGGATCCATTTCAATCAGGGGCAGAAGTTGGTGCACTACCAGTACTACTTACTCAACATTGCAATCTGCCCAGTCCATTGGTACCATCATTCCTTCAGTCATGTCTGTCACTTAGCTCTATACATTAAAACATTCATTTCATTACCTTTAAAAGACATGTTCAATTTGCTCATGTTCCTTAATTGTTCATTCCTCTTCCTTCTTTCTCCTTCTAAGCACTGCACCAAATCATCCATTTATTACTTGTAGTCATTGAGCCATTTTTCTCCCTTATACACTCTTTCATCACTTAGATCTCATCAAGTTCATCGATGAATAGCTTAAGTACATATTGATCCAAAAATACTCACATGTTTGAAAATTTCAAATCATATCTTGAGTTTTTAATTTGTTTAATTAATAGAAACTAGATCACTCCTTTTATTTGGCATGAACATCTATATGCTCTCTCTGTTTTTTTTTTTTTTTGAAATTGTTGTTGCTGGAGTAAATCCATGGGAGAATAAGTAAAATATTAAAGGGCCAGAATTGCTCAGACATGGGAGGATAGCAGTCCGCATCATTTGCATGAACAGTATCACCAACAAATGTACTGTCATCCAATAAATTCCACACACATAAGGTATTCCCAAAAACTCCTATGGTGGTGGACTTGGCGTCATAATGTTTCTTAATATAATAGGTCTAAAGTCTAAATATAATAATAAAGTAAGGAAAAGAAAAACAAATTCGTATAGAGTAATCGTACTATGCCCCTAAGTTATATTGCTCACTTGTCTGATTGACGCGAGACCATATTGTGATACTACATGGCTTAAGGGGTGTGCAACCGGACCTTTTTTTTTTTTTTGGCCCAGTCCGAAACCCGGGAATCCAGATATATCCAGGTTGTTATCCGTTGGATTACACCTGGGCAGGTAAGAAGAATCCGGATCCGATTACGAATTCTGTTATGTGACCCGGTTATCCGAAACGGGTCCTTTTTTAAAAAAAAAACCCGCCCCGTTTTTCACTCTATCTCGTCTTCTTGAATCTGCCTTCTCTCTCGAACTCGAAGCCTTCGTCTTCTCGCATCTGCATCTGGGTTTTACGAACTTACGCACCTAGGATTTAAGACGAAATGCGGAATCCCTTCTGGCCTTCTCTCTCAAGGCTTTGTTCTCTCTCAAGCCTCTCGACCTCACCGAAACACAGAAATAGAGACTTCGTCCTTCTCTCTCTAACCTAGTAAGGTATATTTCTTTCTACTTAGGGATTTTTCTCGTCTTTCTTTTAGATTCGTATGAAATTAGGGGTTTTTTGGGTTTGTCTGGTTTATATTTATTTTTCTTTGCTCTGTAAGGTTATTTCTATACCTTATTAGTGGATTTTTTCGATTTAGCCTACAAGCCTGTGTGGGCTGTTGGTACTGGGAAGGTTGCAACTCCAGCTCAGGCTCAGGAAGTAAGGCATTGTCTTTTGTTTTCATTAATCTAATTTGTTGGACTTAGCCCCATGTTTAACTAAGAGGTGTTTCTAGAGCATACTTGTAGTGAAGTTGAAGCTTTTGATTGGAGACCATATAGAAAAAGGTGCTCCTTGTTTTCTAAATTTACTTTTGTTTTGTACATTATAGATGTAACTTATTTTTCCATTTTTAAATGTAGACTGTACAGAATTATCCCCAAAAATAATAGTATAAAATAAATGAAGACCGTACTGCAAAATGCCAACAAGATAATATTTTGTTTGGAAGAATATCATCGATTCAGGATGTGCATAAATTATATGTAGTAATATTGTTTTAACGGGGAGAGAGAGAGAGAGCCGTATGAGGGAGTTAGCTTCAGAGATATGCATATGGAGATTGCTTTCATAATTTTTGTAATACATAGAATGAGGACCTAGAATCCCGTAATTGTTATTCATTTATATAGTACTATGATGCCGTCAAATGATTAGATGCTCTAACCGTCAAATGATGACAACTCTATGTATCCCATCTATATATTAAAATTATTGGTCATATCAGTAAGTAATTTTTTGATTATACAGTAGGGCAGGTCTTAACCATTTAGTTAAGTGAAAACAAGGATTTTTAACTCTATGGCAGGTACATTTTGAATTGAGGAAATGGCTTCACGCAAACACCAGTCCTGAAGTTGCTGTGGCAACCCGGATTATTTACGGAGGTCTTTTCATTATTCTATCCACATTGTATTTGTGCGATCCTGTTATTATCTCAACTTGGAAGATAAGTTAAGTTTACTGAATTTAGCTTTTTCTCCAATAGGACATGCTCAGCTTGTTCTGATTTTGGGCTTATGATATTAATGGATTTTGCTTCGTTTGCCTGTTTATCAACTTGATTACAAAAGGGAAATTCTCAGCTTGTTTGAATTTTGGGCTATGATATTATTGGATTTTGCTGGATTTGCATGGCATGGTGAGGTCCGTTATCCACCTTGTAGAAGTGAAGATTGGAGTGTAAAACAAAGCAGCAGTGTCTATCTGTTCTGAGTCTGCATTTGGCTGTTGAGCATTGAGCTTGTGGTTTTAGGACTGCTTTCATTGAATGGGCTTTACTCGATGCACTTAGGTTACGACTTTTGGGGCTAATATGCAAACTTTGTATCGAACTCTAATTAGATATATTGCAAACACACAGCGATGGAGGCCAAAGCAGAGGTAGTCGAAGGGCAAGGACCGATTTACGCCCAAGTAAACACAAAGGGATATCTGGGCATGTATCAAAATGGAAGCAAACTAGTGGACATACAACCCTTAACAACTTCCACAAACCCATCAATAGATTCCTCTGGCTCCAATTAGAACCAGGCGGGAACCTCAAAGGATATTAGTGGGACGGATCCACGTGGGCCTTGGACTACCAGGCGATGTCGGACCCATGAGAGCTCCCGAGTTCGTGCGGTTTGTACGGTTTGTGCAGACCTGGGTATGGTTGCTCATGTTCGGACAATTGAACGACGTTTCACTCAAGTGAGGAGTGAAGAAAGATGGGGGTAGGGGGAGAATGGGGAAGATAAGGGAGGGAGAATGGGAGCTCTCGATTCAGAGGGAGGGAGAATGAGATCTGGGGTTTACTCGAAATGATGCGTTTTGTTTTTATTGTTGGCCACGTCAGACCGTTTGTGCCATGGCCGCAAGAGGCGACTGCAAATAGAATTATTGTTTGACCATATCAATCCGTTGTTATGCTTTCTTAGAAGCCATAGATGCTCTCAATAGTTAAATCTCCGTATATAACAATTGCTGCCAACAATTATTATAGCGGTATCTTCAGCACAAGGTCATTTTTGGATTATGGAGTGGCAATGGGTAGTGGATTACATGGTTGCCTCCTAGAAAATTCTGGTGCCATTAATTACTCAAGTGAGGCTCAGAAGGAAATGGTAGTGTGAATTTTTGCATTTTTGAGGACCATAAAGTTTGGATTTTTTTTCCCATTATTGTCACTGTTCTGCTTATTGTCGTTTGGAATATGCTGTGTTTTGACTTGCTTGGCTTCCTGTTTCCTCAGAGGGTGGTGATTACACAGTATTGTAGAAAATAAGTCGCAGATACCATGTAGAAAATAAGTAAAAATAGAATTTGAATTAGACTTCTGTTTCTGATTAATCATTCGTTATGTACAGTAAGATGGTCTATCTATAGGAAAAGATTAGGCCAAGTGAAATAAGGAAATAAATAAATAGAGATCTGCTCATCAAAATGGTCTATCTAACTTTTTGGCTTTATAAAATCATTTATTATCTACACCTTAAATGCATCTTATTGGGTAGCCAGATAATTTTTATGAGCAATACTACGTACAGTCTCCATTTTGGATATTGCATTGCAAGCTTAGTTAATTTTGTCTTTAAATTTTTTCAAAATTACAATAATATTCTTATCAAAACGGTACTTTTTTCTATTTAATAAAAGACTTGCACATGCAATCTTCAAATGGGGACGGCAAATAGAATTTCTCAATCCTTATTATGAACTTGCTTATGAAACCTTGTTAGAGCCTTGGTTCTTGTATGTAATGCATCTTTTGTACAGGCCACAAGTCCCTGGAGCAATAGCAGGTCCATTACTGGGAGGGGCAACTTTTGGGAGCAATCGTCTTATCAGATTTTGGGACTTTACCAAATTTGTACAATTAGTTTAATTAGTTGTGATGTATTATTATTTATTTTGTTCTTTGTAAATTTATGTTTTGCATTGTGATGTAATAACAATATTATCTATTTTGTATTTTTATTTATTTTGTTCTTTAAGTTATTTTTTTATGAATTAATTTTAAAAAGTGTTTAAATCATTTAAAAAAAATATATATGGGCAATTTAGAATTTTCTTGATATCAGAATTTTTTTTTAAAAAAAAAAATAGCTATAAAAAATTTTTAAAGTCTTTAAAAAAAATCGGGACTACATCTGGTTATAATCTGTATATCCGGGTTTGATCCGAATATCCGATTACAATCTGGATATCCAGATTGAATCTGGTTATTCGCCCAGATTAAATCCAGATTAATTCGGGCAGATAACCGTCTGGTTTTTAAAATTCAGATCCGGATCCAATTGCGCACCCCTACATGACTTACTAAAAAAATTAAAAATACAAACATAAAAGGGTAAAAAGAATTTATGATTTGACCCGTTCTCTTTTTGTTTTTTTGGGTACCATACATTATTTTGAATATATATTTTTTAAATTTATTTTTAATAATTCATGTGGTGTCTGTTAATTGGACAAAGTTAGGCGTATATAAAATATATCTAGTGCCTAAAACTTCTACTTCTAGAAGTAGGGCATGTATATTTATATATTCTTTCACGGAAAGCACCTAAAACTCTACTCTTTTGAGGTCAAGTTTGCCTCAGTCCAAGTCAATAGTGCTCGAAATTTTAAATTCCAACCGATACTGAAAGTGAAGGCACCTCAAGTCAATGAAGTTATTGTGAAAACAAACAGCTCCAATGCAAATTTATAAATGTGCAAATCGCTCTTTGTTATGCGTAAGTAATGGGTCTAAGTAGTCCAAGATTCCAAGTAAATGTGGAAAATACACATCCTAACTTTAAACTCCAGCCAATGAACATGCAGTACTCTAAACTCCGGTAACCCATTTTTCCAAAGTTTCTCATGCAGTGGTACTTGGAGTCATAATATTTCTTAATTGGTAACAAAGTCTAAATACAATCATAAATGAAAAAAAAAATGATATAATATAATATATGTACCAAGACCATTGGATTACATATTGTTTTGAAAGGGTCCACTCTAATTTAAAATTTTAAAATACAAAATGACGATGTGAATCAAGCGAATAGGGTCATGATATTGTAAAAGTTTTTTTTTTTTTTTTGCAAAAGTTGATATCATTTTTAATATTATTTTTATTTTAAAATTTGAAAAAAATAAATTAATGTTTACTTTATTCTTTGTAAATTTGATATTTTGTTCTTTGTAAATTTATGTTTTGCATTGTGATGTAACAACAATATTATCTATTTTGTATTTTTATTTATTTTGTTCTTTAATTTATTTTTTTATAAATTAATTTTAAAAAGTGTTTAAATCATTTAAAAAATATATATATGGGCAATTTAGAATTTTCTTGATATCAGAATTTTTTTTTTTTAAAAAAAAAACAACTATAAAAAATTTTTAAAGTCTTTAAAAAAAATCGGGACTAAATCTGGTTATAATCTATATATCCGGGTTTGATCCGAATATCCGATTACAATCTGGATATCCAGATTGAATCTTGTTATTCGCCCAGATTAAATCCAGATTAATTCGGGCAGATAACCGCCTAGTTTTTAAAATTCAGATCCAGATCCAATTGCACACCCCTACATGGCTTGTTAAAAAAAATTAAAAATACAAACATAAAAGGGTAGAAAGAATTTATGATTTGACCCTTTCTCTTTTTGTATTTTTGGGTACCATACATTATTTTGAATATATATTTTTTAAATTTGTTTTAATAATTCATGTGGTGTCTGTTAATTGGACAAAGTTAGGCGTATATAAAATATATGTAGTGCCTAAAACTTCTACTTCTAGAAGTAGGGCATGTATATTTATATATTCTTTCACGGAAAGCACCTAAAACTCTACTCTTTTGAGGTCAAGTTTGCCTCAGTCCAAGTCAATAGTGCTTGAAATTTTAAATTCCAACCGATACTGAAAGTGAAGGCACCTCAAGTCAATACAGTCATTGTGGAAACAAGCACCTCCAATGCAAATTTATAAATATGCAAATCGCTCTCTGTAATGCGTAAGTAATGGGTCTATCAATTGTTTTTTGGGTAGGGTTGGTTGACTCGAAATGCTAGTGCGTGGATTATAGACACTAGCTACTACTCTTTCATGTGAACGTGGAAATTAATTAAAGTCTATCCATGTGAACGTGGAAATTAAAGACACTACTACTCTTTCATGCATAGGATTAGATTCCAATCAGTCAATGTGGAAATAATTTAGCTCCTCACTTACGTGAATTTTCATTCACGGAACATTCAAAGTCTTCTCTATACGCGTTTTCCCATTAATGTTTTGTGCCAATTCAGAACTTGGACACCAACTAATTTCGAAGACTACTAACTAATTGATGTAAATGACTTGAGATCAGACTCTTACGAATAATTCATCAAATAATATCTATTTTTCTTATTCTATCGCAGGCCACGTACAGTCAAAGAACCAATTAAGAAAGAACCAATTGATATTAATATCTAATATCAGCCTCTCACTACAAAAAAAAATTATGATGCGGTACATGATAATCTCTTATATTGAGTATATGTGATCAGTTTGTTTGTCAATTGTAAAATCACCATGTGAAACATTTAACAAATGAGTAATGAAGTGTACACTTATAAGAATTTAAACTCAGAACATTTATTCTGATATTATATATAAAAATGACTATTTGTTCCAAAAACTTCAAGACATCTACTATATATAATACCATATGAAATCATCACTTATCTCAAAAGGTTCAGCTCATGAAATATGTAGATTTTATTATTTATAGTTATGTCTTAACATCAATGTGAAAAATGACAACCCATAATCTATCTAAACGTGGAATTAGAGTGATCTCCACTACTGCATGCATGCGTAAGATATGGGTCTAATTATTAATTAGTCTAAGTCAATATGGCTCCTAACTTTCAATTCCAGCCACTCTAACACTCTTAAGTCCCGTGTCCCATTTTTCTTATATATATTCGAGTTGCGGAAAGCCACGATACTCACAATAGAACAGCCAAAACAAGGAGATTTTATATAGAAATGAATATGGGTGTCTTACAATATTATTTCCCAATGAAGGCTTTGCTTTGGGTTTTAGTGGTTTTTGTTCAAACTCGTGAGTACATGGGTTGCTTGGAGGAAGAGAGAGTTGGTCTGCTTCACTTGAAGTCATTTCTTATCATATCCATTCCGTCTCTCAGAGCTTATAATTCAGATTATGATCGTCTCCCTTCATGGGTCGACCATGAGGAGAGTGATTGTTGTGATTGGGAGCGGGTCACGTGCAACTCCACCACAGGTCATGTGATAGAATTGTCCCTCGACAATTTAATGCAATATCCTGATTATTATTATGAGCGAAGTTCATGGTTGTTAAATGTGTCTCTATTAGAGCCTTTCAAGGAGTTAAGAAGTCTTGATCTATCCTTTAATGCAATCGATGGTTGCATACCAGATGAAGGTATGTTGTGAGGAATGAGGAGTTTTAATATATAATATTCTGAAATTCACATATTGTGTATATTACTTTGTACCAATGCCGTTGAATTATTTCTACTAAAATTACCTAATTCAGTTGTTATTTTTGTTCGAAACACGTACTACTTTTATATATAAAAGGTCTTTAATTATAAATACTTCTGTAATTTTACAAGCTATAATTTCGTAAGTATAAGTAGCCAGCTAACGTTAGAGCACGTGTTTCATTTTCAATAGGCAGCCAGGAGATATAAATTTTGTATTCAAAGTGTATGGAAATTATACGACTCCACTCAAAAGATTCTAAACCCACTCGGATATAAATAGATTAATATTTACTCAATCTGTAAACTCTATCTATTTCTTAAGATATATTTTGCAGGATTTGAAAAGCTTTCAACCCTAAGGAATCTGGAAATTTTAAACCTTGGTGGCAACATGTTTGGTGATGACAATAGCATTCTACAATCTCTGGGTGCTATCACTTCGCTCAAGACTTTAAATCTTACTCGGAATAGGTTGGAGGGATACTTTCCAGCACAAGGTACGTAATTAAAGTGATCTCTTCTATCTAATTATATATTTTAAATCAGAGCATTCACGAATTCATGTATCTAATAATCTTATAACTTTATCGTCAACTTGGATTATTAATGTAGAATTAGTTACGTTGAGAAATTTGAACACGTTGGATATAAGCGTGAATATGTACAATGGTACCCTCCCAAATCAAGGCAAGTGCGAGCTTAATTAATTGATAAATTTATTTTGTTCTAAAAAGGACAATGAAAAAGTTTGTTTTGTTGCGTCTTCCAATAAATTTTCTTAATTTGCAGGTTTCGAAAGGCTAGCGGTTCTGAGAAACTTGGAGACATTGATCCTCGATGGGAATAGGTTTGGCATCATGAGCATCATACCATCTCTAACTAACCTTACATCCCTCATGACATTAAGTCTTTCAGGGAATACTTTCATATTTCATGAACGAGTAAATGCTGATGAAGGTAAATTCTACTATTATATTATTAAATATTCTTGGTCCTAATTTCTTTTAGTCATTTTAATTTATACGGTTTCTGAGTGGATCACTTTCATCCCCAAACTCAAAGGTACTGATGAGTCTCGAATATACTCTCGTATATAAATTTGTACCTAATTTTTCTAGAGATGAATATTGACGTGTTATAAGCTTTTTTAGCCTTTACATTGGATTTCTTAAACGTACGTGTTTTCCAAACCGTTCAATTACATGCAGCACTAGTCCTCATTACTTTGTTTAATTTGTCATTATTTTTTTTTTCACTCTCATATAAATATATATATATATATATATAGGGGCGGAACTAGAAAATCTGGTTTGGAGGGGCCAAGTTAAAAAAAAATAAAATTGGGGGAGCTAAACACTAATTTTTATATAGTCTATTTTATAAAAACACCTTCTAAAATCTAATTTTTATCAAATTTTAAAAATTTTGAGAGGCTTTGGCTTAAGGTAGTTCCGCCCCTGTATATATATATATATTCATGATTATTAATTTTCAATTCTTTATTCTGAATAAAAGTCTGAATCTTGCATATGTAGTACTTATAAGTTCTAAATCACTAAGTTTCTTCTAAATACATTCTTATATGATTTTTTTTTCTTTATTTCATGCATGATTAGAGAACTTGAAAATTAATATTAGATCTTAGTTAAAATTCTATAAACGACACTAATTAGTTTCAATCAATTATTGCGGTCAAATCCTTAAATAACTTTAAAGATTTAATTTATTAAAATATTCTGGAACAAATTAAAGCTTAGGATGTTATATTTTTAGATTTAAAAATATTATTAGTATTCCTATATATATAATATTATTTGAAAACAATAGCAATTATCTTCATCTTATTTTGCATAATATAATTCATAAAAATAAATAATAGTTGTTGGACTAATGTTATTTTCATTTTACTAAATGCAATTCTTATAATTTATTAGCTTGTAATTTACACATTAATTTAAAAATGATCTTTTGAGGTATGATATTGATTATTTTATTTTCAATGCCAAGTTGTAGGTAACCCATCCCAGGTTAATCTATTTGCAATGCATTTATTCTATTATAGTACTAGTCTTCCTCTCCGTATCATGTATAATACATAGATATATATGATTTATTAATTCGCAATCCATGTTTTGACCCGTTTCTAATGGACTTACGTACATCCGTTACAAGGAGTGGTTATGGTACAGAATATTATATATTAATTTATAATCTCGTATATAAAATTTCTTTTCCTGAATCTGGCTAAGTTCCTCAATCCTGAAGAAAAACATTTTTAAACACCATTTCATTCATTCTCTTCCACATCTTCCATGAGGTAATAGAAAATTCAATCATTTCATCATCCTCCAGTAACTCAAAAAGGCCTTCCACTAGCTCTCTCATCTCACACAAAATTCTCATCTCATCTCATCTCATCATTACATCTTTTTCAAATTCTCATACAAAATATAATAGACAATTCAACTTTTTTAAATCTCAATACAACTTTTTCAAATTCCAATTCAACTTTTTCAAATCTCAAAACTAAAAAATAATATTTTAAACTTTAAAATAAAACACAAAATTCTCATCTCACCCCCCCAAACCTATCCTAAAAGTCTGAATCTTACTTGGAATGAGTTTACAACCAAAGATATATATGTCGAGTTTCCAGCATTTTATTAATCCTTTTCATTGGCATTTGAACAATATATTCAGGAAAATACTAATTTTACACCTAATTTTCATCTCCTATATTTTAATTTTTTTTATTTTTTTTTACTTAATAGTTAACTATTCGTGATTGATATTTTTTTATATTTTTAAAAAATGTTTAAAAATAATATAAAAAAATACGAAAAAAAAATAAAAAATAAAATAAAAAGATGAATTTGGGTTAGGCAGCAACCTAGCACTACTCATACTTTTGCACTACTCATACTTTTAATGCATAGAGTACATTCAAAATACTAGTGATAATTAAACAGTACTATTCTTCTGCCGCTTTGAGATTCGCATGGGTTAACCCTTAGCTAGGGGTACTGTTTTCAAGCAATGCTAGCTGGTGCACGTGCTTTAATTATCAATGTATTTATAAGTATTCTTACACGTGTATTTAATTCTGTTGTTGAAGGACATCAATTGATAAAATTTATTTTGTTGTGTCTTCCAATAATTTTCTTGCAAGGTACAGCTTTCAAAAGGCTCCCCGTATTGAGAAATCTGAAGACATTGAATCTTGATGGTAATGAGTTTGATGACAGCATCATACCATCTCTAAGTGGGCTTACATCTCTTACGACATTGAGTCTTTCGTCTAATTCTTTACAAGGAGGAGGTGAAGGTATAATTATTGATGATGATAATTAATTCTCACAGTACTCCATGTTTGTTTTAAACCTTTAATTTCTAATATTGGACTTGATAATTATGTGAATCTTGAAGTTCATACGTTCTATTACGTCATGTTGTCCAAATACATTCCTAGTGACTATGTGGACAGATATGTGGACATGATAACAAACTGTTGATTAAAAGACTTAAATTTTTTAGGAAACAGAAACCTGAATTAGTCTTTGTTGTTGGCGTTTGAAGCATGTGGCCACTTATTATCAATGCTGATACTGTTTTCAAGCAATGCTGGTCCACTTCTTATATATGTTTTCATACGTTCTATTACGTCGTCATGTTGTCCAAAAGTTTGAATCTTGCTTATGTAGTTCACAAGTTCTAAATTATCACTAAATTTATTCAAAATACATTCTAATTGTATTGGTTTTTTCTTCAATTCATAAAAAAATAAATTAATAAATTATTAACTACAGGTTGGAAAATGTTGTCAAGATTGGAGAATTTGGAGATATTAGATCTTAGTTACAATTCCCTCCACATCACTAGTTGTCTTCAATCAATTGCTGCAGTCAAATCTCTTAAGACTCTCAATCTTGCTCGGACTTGGTTGGGCCGATCCTTTGAAACCAAAGGTATGCTGATTTTTAGACTGATCGATGGCAGCCCGCTTGCTATTAAATATTCAATTGGTACTTTAGCTTATTATATGTGGACAGATATATATTGGATTATTCTTTCATGAGCTTTCAATCTACACTACACCACACGTCATTAATTTATTTGTTAGGTTACATACTGTAAGTGACATGATCATAACAAGTTCATTAAAAAAGACTTAATTTTTTTCAGAAACAAAAACCACTTATTATGAATGCTGGTGAATATCAGTTATTATGTTTTCAAGTCCACTTAATTCTTTTAGGAAGCAAAAAACTTTTTTTTTCAAGTCCACTTATTATGTTTTCTTAATCAATTTTTTTTTCATATATTTTTTTATATCCTTAAATGTTTATAAAAAATAATTACAACATTATTAAAAAATAATTTCTTAATCATTGAGTAAAAAAAAAAAAAAAATTCATTTCCTAATAAAAATGATACCAAAGTGATATTTTCTACTTTGCAAAACTAAATTAATGAATAGCGGATGGGTGTTAAATGATAAAAAAGGAAAGTGGATAATCATGGATATGGGTTTTATGTATTTGGAATCTTGTGCTTTGGCGGATGTATGTGGATGAATTCAACACGCAATTAGAATGGGTTGGTTTAATGGGTCCGTCCAATAAAATCATTTTTTTTAATATTTTTTTTATTCTAATCCATTACAGTTGCTTGTGCTTCACTACAATCCGTCTGTCTATAGAGATGATATTATTTTATTACTATTACTATGCATACGTATAAAACACCACAATAGACCATACTTTAAACTTATATAGATTACGAAGAGGGTTTGGTATGTAATATCATATACAATTGTATCTACATGGGTCTAAAGCCCTTATTCAACTACTACGCAANTAATTAGCTGAAGTAGTTGTAGTGCTTCAAATACCCTCAAAGAAGCCACCAAAAGTAATCATGTGTGCTCTGGAGATGGGATTGTAATACATGTACACTTTATATTAATATTCATTCTAATTTTATTGGTTTTTTCTTCAATTCATAAAAAAATAAATTAATAAATTATTAACTACAGGTTGGCAAATGTTGTCAAGATTGGAGAACTTGGAGATATTAGATCTTTCTTACAATGAGTACCTCAACGCGAGCACTGGTTTTCTTCAATCAATTGCTGCAATCAAATCTCTTAAGACTCTCAATCTTGAAGCCACTGAGTTGACGGGATCCTTTCCAATCAAAGGTATGTTGATTTTTTAGGACGTCATTTGTTAGGTTACATGTATATAACATGTGACATATATAGCATGCATGTTAGTTAAAAAAAACATTACTAGAATTAATCTTTCTCATTGGCATTTGAACAATAATTTTAATGCATAGATTCGTAGGCTTTGAGATACAAGTGAATTACTTTTATGTGCCGCTTTGAATCAAATGTCAACATTATTTAGATTTGGACAAGATTTTAAACTTCAATTTCATATTACCTTAGAAACAAAAAAAAAAAAAAAAAATTGAAATCATAAGATTGATTTGATAATCTAACTCTTATTCATTCATGACGTTAAGGCAATGATGCTACTCATTACTGATAGTAGGGGGTCGTGCAATGGCAGCACAAAATATGTTATAACAATAAGTTCTATTAAGATATAATTAAAATGAAATCATTTTTTTAATTTACTGTTATGCAGAGCTAGCAAATTTAAGCAACTTGGAGGTTCTTATCTTGCGATATAATAATTTTGGTGGACGACTAGCAACCCAAGGTAAGAAAAAGTTGTATCATCTCACGAAGAATTAGTATTCAACTGATCCTTTGCATCCAGCTCTAAAACACAATGTAACTGTGATCTTAATTTGAAGTTCTAGTGTCACGTATCTATTGTTTTAACAAGAATATACACATAAAAAGATGAAATTATCAACTTTCAGTTAATTGGAGATGCTTAGGGTTAATATTAAGAATGCTCTTGCCTCTTTAGACATATATATTTCTTATAAAATCAATTGTGATTTTTTTACAAAGGTATAATTGATACTGAAAAGCACATTTATAAGTCAAAGTTCAAGAATAAGTATAAAAAAAGTGCATGGTCATTAATTGATGGGAGCAAAGCATAAGCAGTCCATCTTTATGGAGTTAGTTGGCAAACTCGACACCATGGTTCTTGTAGAACTGGCCAATCTAAGCAAGTTAGAGAATTAATTTGGATATCAATGCAAATTTGTTCTTGGGAGTCATTTATCAATTTGTTGAGAAACTACTTTTGCACAGACATTTACACTTTGTTAGCATTACCCCAATGATCTATAATTACGTATGAATTGACCATTTTTTTTTTTATATTGAACATAAAGGTGATTGGTCTGATCGATTGTTAGAGTAGAGCATAATCAATTTTGATGCTATTTCTTTTGACAGAATTTTGTGCATTGAAGAAGCTTGAAGTGTTAGATCTATCTAACAATTACTTTGAAGGGATCCTACCTCCATGCATAAACAATATGACATCTCTTGTGGTGTTAGATATTTCCAATAACCAATTTAATGGAATTGCTTCATCATCATATGTAGAAGCCAGCCAGACAAGTCTCAAGTACATTGATTTTAGTTATAACCAGTTTGTGGGCACATTCTCATTCAACTTATTTGCCAATTACTCTAAGCTTGAGGTTCTTAGATTCAAGTGCCAAAACAATAAAGTTGAAATAGAAACTGAAGGTTCCATGGGTTGGTCCCCTTTGTTTCAGCTGAAGATCATTGAATTGTCTAATTGTAGGCTGAACAAGTTGACCGGCAGTTTTTCGAAATTTCTTCATGCCCAGAATGAACTGGATACAATTGATCTTTCTCACAATAAGTTGAAAGGAAGCTTTCCGAATTGGTTGGTTGAAAACAATACAAGATTACACTTGCTAGATCTTCGAAATAACTCTTTTATGGGTCAGTTATATTTACCGTCATTGATCCACATGAATATGATCTGGATGGATGTCTCGACCAATCACTTGGACGGAAAACTTCAAGAAAATATTGGCAAGATTTTTCCAAATTTGGTATATCTAAATCTTTCCAATAATAATCTTGAAGGTAATCTTCCTTCCTCAATCGGTGGGATGCTTTATTTGGAGGTATTAGATTTTTCTTCTAATAAATTCTCAGGCGAGGTCCCAAGAGGATTAAATGCAGATTACTTGTCATTGAGTATTTTGAACCTTGCTCATAACAGCTTCAATGGTGCAATTTTCATTGGGACAAACCAGGATGTTCTGCAGATGAATGATAACCAATTCACAAGTATCACACAAGTACTTAATTCAACTATTTACCTATCATATTTAGATATCAGCAACAACAGAATTTCAGATACTATCCCCCGATGGCTTGGGAACACGTCAAACTTGAGAACTCTTGTTATGGCTAACAATAGTTTTTATGGTCCGATCCCATGTGAACTAAGTATGACAGGTACGTTAGACCTTTCTCATAACTTATTTATGGGATCGTTACCTTTTTGCTTGAATCTACCGAAGCTTGAGCACCTATATTTGCAAGGGAACAAATTCACAGGATCAATACCAAAAGTTCTTTTCAATTCCTCATCTCTTCTGACATTGGATATTGGAGATAACAACTTTACAGGTAGCATCTCTGTTGAAATCAAACAACTTCAAAGCTTAAAAGTACTTTTGTTAAGTGGCAATCGTTTCACTGGTATAATTCCGAATCAGTTGTGTTTGTTAAGAATGATAAACATAATGGATCTTTCCAAGAATGCTTTTTCTGGGACCATACCACAATGCCTCCATGACATATCTTTTGGGAAGACAGTGGCACCTAGTGTTGACAATTTTAGTAAAAAAGTTGATTCTAGGCTTCTGCCTCTGGCATCGACTTTCACATACAAAGGTTTCTCAAAAGGGAGTAGTTCCTTTTACCGATATCTTAAAGATGTTGATGTAGAAGTAGAGATCGAGTTTGTGACCAAATATAGGCATAATTCTTATAAGGGTTTTATCCTTGGTTACATGTCTGGATTGGATTTGTCATGCAACAAACTAACAGGCGGCATCCCACCGGAATTAGGACAAATATCTTCATTGCATGCACTGAACTTATCTTATAATCAGTTGACTGGTACAATTCCTGAATCATTTTCAAAGTTGACTCCCTTGGAAAGTTTAGATCTCTCTAATAATAGTTTGAGTGGAGAAATTCCTTCAACATTGATTGATCTAACCTTTCTTGAGGTATTCAATGTGGCTCACAACAACTTATCAGGTAAAGTTCCAGATATGAAAGCACAATTTGGAACATTTGAGAAAAGCAGTTATGAAGGAAACCTATTTCTCTGTGGACCACCACTAGATAAAAGTTGCACCAAAGTAAACAAATCAGATCCAAGACCAACCCAATCTTCAAATGCAAGTGATAGAAAATGGTATGAAGTAGATCCTCTGGTCTTCCATACAAGTTTCTCGGTATCTTACATCATTTTCTTCTTTACTGTTATGAGTCTTCTTTATATTAATCCTTATTGGCTACAAAGATGCTACAACTTCATGGAAGATCTTATATACTCTTGTTATTATTTTGTTTTTGATACCTCAAAAATGTTTTCAAATTGTCTATGCAATTAAGATACATTGATTTTCTTTTGAAATCGTTAATGATAGCAATAATGGTAAGTTATCTATGAATTGGATTTTGGAATAGTTAGTCATTGAGCTCAAATATGAGAGAGGTGTACTTTGCTTAAACTTTTATTCTATTTTAGTATGGATATTTTTTTCTGTGATTGGGAATGGTTTCTTCTTGCTACTGTATTTGATTGGATTAAATAAATTAAGTATAGATTAAAAAACAAAGAAGTTGTGTCTGAGTAGACGAGGCATGCTATCCAACAACAACATAGTCTTCGGATGAAAGTAACACAAAATGGTATAAAATAAGTCGAGGATTTTCCTTACAAGTATCTTGGTATCTAACATCATTTTCTTTTTAGGTGTTAATAGTCTACTTTATGTTAGTCTTTATTGGCAATAAAAGTGCTCCAATTCAATTGAGGATCTTATATACTGGTATCATTATTATATTCTTCATTCTCTAAAAAAGTCGTCAAATTAACCATCTATGTCGTTAGATATATTGACTTTCCAATGAAATATTGATGATACTGATAACAACTTCTTGTGTCTGAAATTGATTATGAATGATTAATTAGTTATTCTGATCAAATATGAAACTAGGTGTTTAGTTACATGACTTTTCTTTATAGCTAGTCAAATATGAAACTAGGTGATCAAATATTGATGATGATGGATGGAGCTTTTTGTAACTCAAAATACTTTTCTTTATAGCTAATCATTTGGACCAACCCAATTAGTTCAATACTAGCTGACCTAACTAAGCCAGAATTTATAATATGCCAACCAGTTGATCACCGAGAACCCAACCCCGACCAAATCTCTTGGTTGAGATTGGCATGTTTTGCCGGTTTTGTACATTATATATTTAAAGGAGGAAGAAGAAATTGAAAGAAATCCAAACTCAAAAGCTCCAAAGGTTTTTGGTCTACAACAAAATTAGAATACAATTTCTTAATAGTATAGCACTATATGACATCCTATTCCCCTATTCATAACAAGGAATTAACAACTAGGTATCATTTTTTATAAACATAGCTAGCTTGTGGCAACATTTAGTAGGCCGGCTACCGGCCCCTAGTGGGTGGGTAGCAAGCCCACCTGGCCCTGGCCCCGACCTTGTCCTACTTGGTTGGGTGCCCTACTCGGATGTTGGGAGGTCAGATTGCCCGATGGGCCATCTGCTCACCATTGGACCCAAAACTTGTTTTTGTGCCATTTTTTGGCCCGCAATCCGTTTTTAGAGTGTTTTGGGCTAATTTTGAACCTATAACCTATTTTCCACTTCAAATATTCTCAAAATAAATATGAAATTTGAAAATCTAAAATATATAAAATTAAATCTTATGTCCAAATATAAATAAACATAATAAAGTTGCTGACTGTTAATTCTAAAATATTACAAGGTAGTCCAAAACTATTACACATTAATCTAAAACTATTATCAATTAATTTAAAAATATTACAAATAGTTTCAAGAACTTAAGAATAACAATGTTACAGATTATAATACATAAAAGATGGAAATAAAGAACAAAATAAGAAACTATTTGCTAAAGGCCCAAACTAATTAAAGTCCCTTCCAATTCCAAGTGACATCATAAAATCTAAGAAAGAAAAGAAAATCAATTAGAAAAAATAATAACATAAGTACCAACAAAAAAAAATTAAATAACATACCACTGGTCCACTGGTGTATTAGACAATCAATGTGCGACCGACGTAGATTGAGATAACACATCATTTTTCAAAGTTGTTCCTACAACAATTAATATTAAAATTAAGTTTATCAAATAAATATTACATAATTTATATAAGCAATAGCAAAGAGTAAATTAAGAACAATTATTGCTCCCAGGGTGATCAACATCTTCCTCCCTGTACGTGGAGTTTGCACACATGATATATATTCCATAGGCGGATAACGGCTGTTTGTTTGGTGTTTGGATTTGACATGTACAGAGTCGTTCTTCCAAAATATATAAAAATATATATATATATATATAAATGTATATATATATATATGTATATAAGTAATTAAGAAGAACCACTGGCTACATATATTATGAGAATACGCCATTAGAAGCCATTTGTTTTTGGATTTTTTATTCTAGTTCAGATCGAGATTATTACAAAGAGGCCAGCCCTAGACTTAATTATATCCTCAAGAATCCAAATAATAAATTAAGGCTTTATTTTATTTTATTTTATTTTTCTTTTTTCACTTGTTGTTCGAATCATGAAATGATAAACACAAAATCTATTTTCAAAATCATGTTTTATATAAACTAATTATAAAAGTTGTGTCCTCGTTTTATAAAGATACTTCAATTTAAAGTATAATTGTGTAAAGAATTGTGTATACCAATCGTTAAATCGGAAGAGCTATATAGCTGTAATTGACAAAATACTTCTGATTATATTATTTTTCTATATATAATAAAGAAATCCGATACATTGCACGTAGTTTGCACGGATTTAAAAGTAAAAATTTACGGTAGAAATATATAAAAGCAATATATTTCTTTTACTTGCTCCTGGTAAATCCCGTATTAAGGCAATGCAGCACGTACCTCTCCCGCAGCACAACATCACAGAGGAGTAGCACGTATCTCTGCCACAGCACAACACCTCAGAGGACTCACGCACTACCAACAAGAATGACAGTCTGCAGCCTTCTAGAACATAGACCTCTAA
This sequence comes from Pterocarya stenoptera, assembly GCA_003123785.1. Classification (NCBI taxonomy): domain Eukaryota; kingdom Viridiplantae; phylum Streptophyta; class Magnoliopsida; order Fagales; family Juglandaceae; genus Pterocarya; species Pterocarya stenoptera. Next base: position 367,425 of record QEOT01003128.1, read on the forward strand.
CAGAATAATATTCTTGTACAACTGTCAATATTTGAATGGTCAAGTATTCAGAGTGTGTTATGTACTGAGATTATAAATATGTGCACTGCTTATGTATGGAAGGCAGAGTAGTAATGAGAACTGAAAATGTTTACTGAGTCTTCCTGAGTTGCGCATTTATTCAAACAACTTCTCTTCCATCTTTCCTTTCATTGTTTCAATATGGCATCTAGAGCCTAAGACCACCATCACTACAATTTATTCATGGAGTCCCCAAAAAATATCCCATCCCTTCCGCAACTCCCTCCTTCATCAATACCGCAGTTCAGCTAGTCACCATTAAGCTCAATATAGACAACTTTCTTCTCTGGAAAGCACAAGTTGTGCCATTCCTCAAAGGCCATCAACTTTATGGTCACATAGATGGAACTATTCCCTCCCCCACAGCTTTTCTAGACGGGTCTCCCAACCCAGCACACACCAAATGGGTGCTTCAAGATCAATTAATTATCTCTGCTATTAATTCCTCCTTATCAGACTCGATCCCTGCTCAAGTCTTAGATTGCCATACCTCTTATGAAGTGCGGATGACTTTGCAAAATCTCTTCCAAGCCCAGTCTTCAACTCATGTGGTTCACACTCAATATAAACTTGCAACCTTGAAAAAGGGGTCAAAATCGGTTTCCGAATACTATAACAAAGTTAAAGCTCTCTCTTCCTCACTTAGTGCCACGGGCCATACTCTTACTGACCAAGAGTTTTCAGTCTATCTTCTTGCGGGACTTAGGACTGATTATGAGTCCATTGTCACCTCTCTTACCACCAGACTTGGACCACTTTCCCCTCACCAGATATACAGCTTCCTTCTAAACCATGAATCGCGCATTACTCATCAGACTCAGTCTCTGTTTTTAGGATCTTCTCTTGCTGCTCATAACACGGTTTACACTCCGTCATTGCTTGGTTCTCCTCTTCGAGGTCGCAGTTCTAATACTCGAGGTGGACGAAGGGGTCGAGGAGGTGGTCGCTCCGGCTTTCATAGCCATCGCGGTGGTGCCTCATTTGGTAACTCATTCACGACTTGATCGGACCATCGCATAGTATGTCAAGTTTGTCACAAGTCAGGCCATACGACCATCACCTACTATCATCGCTTCAACCAGTCATACCAGGCTCCTCCTCCATCCTCCTGCTCGGCCAACTACACAACTCTTCCTTAGAATCAAGCTCCATCCTCTAGTTGGTTTCCAGATACTACTGCGACTCACCACTTCACACCAGACTTGGCTTCATTAAATCTGGATTCAACTTCATACCAGGGATCCGACTCTGTCAGCATTGGAGATGGGTCATCTTTGCCGATTCAACACATTGGCTCGGCTCAAATCAACTCCCCTTTTGGCAACTTTCTCTTACACAAACTTTTACATGTTCCTTTAATTTCCAAAAATCTTCTTTCTGTCCGACAGTTTTGTATAGATAATGGTGTGTATTTTGAATTTCACTCTCATTTTTTTCGTGTGAAGGATTTGCGTTCCCAGGAGGTTCTTCTACAGGGCCCCGTTAAGGATGGTCTCTACGTCTTGCCATCCACCACCACTCTTCCCTACTCCACATTGCCCCTTTCTCCTCAAGCCCTCATCGGTACCAGAACATTTGTTCAACACGGTCATCAGATGCTTGGTCACCCTTCTTCTCAGACCACCTCTTTTATCCTTGGTCGTTTTCAGCTGCCTCTTACATCTCAACGAGGGCCTCTTCAATGCTTTGTGTGCAATGAAGGCAAGGTTCATGCTTTGCCCTACCCCATGTCCCTTTCTCAGTCCAGTGGGCCTTTTGAATTACTTTTTTTTGGATGTATGGGGCTCGACCTCAATTTTATCTTCTAATTCATGTCGCTACTACTTATCTATAATAGATGACTTTTCCAAATTTATCTAGTTTTTTCCCATGCAACTCAAGTCTAATGGCTCTACTCTTCTTCTTGCTTTCCTAAATTTCTAAATAACACCTTTAAAAAAATGTGGTCTCCGTTCAAACTGATTGGGGTGGCGAATTTCGCCCTCTTAATGCCTCTTTCAAAAATAATGGGATCACATATCGTATCATGTGTCCGCACTCCCATCAACAAAATGAGAGTGTTGAATGTCATCATCGTCATATAATTGAAACTGGTCTATCCTTGCTTTCTCATGCCTCCATGCCTCAACATTACTGGGCAGAAGCTTTTCAAACTGCCACCTTTTTAATTAATCATATGCCCATGCCTATACTGGATCACAAATCTCCTTATGAGAAATTGATGGGCCACCCACCTGATTACCTTTTCTTATGTGTGTTTGGTTCTTCTTGTTGGCCTAATTTACGGCCATTCAATAAACACAAATTAGACCTCCGGTCCAAAATGTGTGTTTTCATGGGTTATAGTCCAGATCATAGGGGATATTTGTGTCTTCATTACCAACAGGCCGGACCTACATCTCTCGCAATGTGGTCTTCAATGAATCCCTCTTTCCTTTCACATCTCAGCCCACCAGCTTTCAGGGCTCTTCTCCACATTCGGAACTAATTCCCAGGCCCGTGCCCATCATCCCTTCTCCATCCTTGCCCCAATCCACACCACTACGGCCCATTAGCCCACTCTCCTCCTCAGATACATTTATCTCTCAAACCCAAGCTCAAGAGACCTCGCAGCCCACGTTGACCCTTCTCTCGAACCCGAGTTCACCATCGTCAAAGTACCCTCCCACCCAGATATCTCAGGTACCCTCTCTGCCATTGTCTCTCCTATCTGTCACTTCCTTCCATCCTATGACCACCCGCTCTCAATCTCATATTATATGCCCTCAACGACGCACCGACGGGACTATCCCGTGGCCTCCTACCAAACCATCCGTCTCTCTCACCACGACCACTCCCTCTCCTTCACCTAAATCATACATCCCTGAGGAACCTTCCTCATTCACAGAAGCTTCTAGATATCATGAATGGCGATCTGCCATGAATGATGAATTCCGTGCTCTCCTTCAAAATCAGACATGGGACTTGGTTCCCTTCTCTCCCTCTCTCAATCTTCTGGGTTCAAAATGGGTGTTAAAGACCAAAAGGCAGGCTGATGGATCCTTGGAATGCCATAAGGCACGACTCGTGGCCAAAGGCTTCCATCAGCAACCAGGCCTGGATTTTACCGATACCTTTAGCCCTGTAATAAAGCTAGTTACTGTTCGTCTTCTCATCTCCATTGCAGTCACCTCTAAATGGCCTCTTCACCAGTTAGTTGTCCAAAATGCTTTCCTGCACAGGGACCTTGAAAAAGATGTCTTCATGAGACAGCCACCTGGGTTCGTCAATCCAGACTATCCGTCACATGTCTGTAAGTTAAGGAAGTAAGTTAAGGAAGTCCATCTATGGTTTGAAACAAGCCTCTCAGGTTTGGTTTGCAAAATTGACTGATAAATTACTTGCTCTTGGTTTTCATGCTTCCCGATCGGACCCATCTTTGTTTATATTTCATAATTCATCTTATTGCATTTATATCTTTAGTCTATGTTGACAATATCATTGTCACAGGATCCAACTTTACTCTTATTTCAGATTTTGTCTCTACTTTAAGTCAATTTTTTCCAGTTAAAGATTTAGGGTTATTACATTTTTTTCTTGGCATTGAGGTCACAAGGTTACCTACGGGTATTTTTCTCTCATAGCTCAAATACATTTCTGACCTACTGCTTCACACAAATATGCACAATAGTAAACCTGTCTCCACCCCAATGTCATCTTCTGTCAAACTTACGGCTCTGGATGGATGTACATTTGAGGACCCTCAGTTATATCAAAGTGTTGTAGGCTCCTTGCAATATCTAGCTTTTACCAGGCCAGACATCTCCTTTTACGGTTAACAAAGTCTGCATGTTTATGCACTATCCCAGATTACCTCACTGGCAGGCTGTGAAGAGGATTCTTAAGTATTTGAAAAATACATCAAACCTTGGTCTCTCCTTCTCTTCCTCTTCATCTTTTAAACTCTTTGCCTACTCAGATGCTGACTGGGTTGGGTGCCCGGATGATCACAAATCCACTGGTAGTTTATGTGTATATTTTGGTACTCATTTAATTTCCTGGGGATCAAAAAAACAAGCCACTATTGCTCGCTCTTCAACAGAAGAAGAGTACAAATCAATAGCTAATACCACTTGTGAGCTCATTTGGTTACAATCCTTATTAAAAGAACTTTGTGTTTTTCTAACTGATTCTTCTACCTTATGGTGTGATAACTTTGGAGCAACTTATTTATCTGTTAATCTAGTTTTACATGCTCGCACTAAGCATGTAGAACTGGATTATCACTTTGTTCGTGAGTGGATAGCAGCAAAAACACTACAAGTCTCCTTCATTTCAAGTAGGGATCAGATTGCAGATATATTAACAAATCTCCTTTCTTCTGCTCGTTTTCATCTGTTACGTTCAAGCCTCACACTTCTCACTGTGCCGCTTGAAGCACGGGAGGATATTAAGGCAATGCAGCACGTCCCTCTGCCAAAGCACAACGTCACAGAGGAGCAGCATGTATCTCTGCCACAGCACAACACCTCAGAGGACTCACACACTACCAACAAGAATGATAGTCTGCAGCCTTCTAGAACATAGACCTCTAACAGAATAATATTCTTGTACAACTGTCAATATTTGAATGGTCAAGTATTCAGAGTGTGTTATGTACTGAGATTATAAATACGAGTCTATAACCCGCTCAATGCGCAGATTATCATAAAATAAAGAAGTGATGGTAAAATATATCCGAATCTATATATATCCGAATATGTAGGTTATAAAATGAGATTTAGTATATATCCGAATACAAAATTCTTTTCTAACCCGAGGTTCTCAATATATATAACATTTTCTTTTAATTTCTTGCTTTTTTGTATATAACAAAGAGTGGTCAGGCCAACAAAATAAATCTAATTCTATATTATTACTTTTCACCTGAAATAGAGTTATACAATAATTGGAAAAGTAGTTGAAACAAAAGTGTACCTGGCTTACGGTTTACGTTGGAAATTTCTTCAAGATTTTTACTTTCTACAAAATTTTTATCCGCGCAAATGCAAGGGCAAAGAGGGAGACTTGATGCATTGCTTGACACGTTGGAATTTGACCATGGATCTGCATCGAGTAATGCTGCTATAGATCAGCAGATATGCTGGAATAATATGCGGAATCCTCCCAAAAACCAAATACAGGACCATGTACTATCACTTGGTGATATTAATGGGGCTCTCAGTGTGGTGGTTGCAGTGGTTGGCAAAATGAGAGATGGATGCTCTGTTTCATGGAGTTAAAACAAAGGCCTCTCGGTGATGGCTAGCGACGGCTTCACACGGGCTCATGGCTGGGCCACAACAGTGAGAAATATACAAAGCAAAAAAAAAGAAAAAAAGAAACCAATAAAGTAAACTACACGAATTCTATACCCATACTGGATTGAAACATATTAGCCAAATGCTGAGTAAAATGAAAATAAGAAAGTTTGCATACAGAGAGCAGATTCTGGAACATTTCCTGACTAGAGAACTGTTGTTTGGGATTTGCACATAAAAAGTGAGGATTGAATAGAAGATTAAAAGGCTGAGCAAAAAAAAAAAAGAAGAGTGATTAAAGGGTTGCAATCAATCTAAACCTGAGATCTACGGCGTTCATCTCCCAGGAGACCAAAGACATGAGTATGAGGGTACGACAGCCAAGCAGAGCATATAGCACAGAGTATGAGCCCATTTGGTTGTCCAGGCTCTGTTATAGAAGCAGCGGTTTTGAAGAGGCAGCAGCGGCGGTTCACAAACAACCGATTTTAAAATTTCAAACTGTCAACAGCAGTTATTCGTATGCGATTTCCGTGCCATATCACTGCAGTTGACGTTTGGGAGTGGGGAACTACCGATTAATGCAGGGGCAGAGCTAGCTATATAGTTGGGGGCTACCCCCCCCCCCCCCCCCCCC
>QEOT01003128.1:373455-428644 GCA_003123785.1 Pterocarya stenoptera
CCCCCCCCCCCCCCCCCAAAGTTTTTAAAAAAATTACTCTAGTATGTAAATAAATATAATATTTCTCTATATAATTAAAATTGCCCCCCAATACTCATATTTTCAAAACTTTTATTAAAATTGTCCCCCCAAATCCCTATACTCACGTAACTTCACTCTAACTTTTCACTTGACTTCACTTGATAACTGACACACAAATCTTTGCACCTTACCTTCTTTGCACCTTACCAATAAAGCATAAATCTCGAGAAGTGAAACCAAATCTTATAGACAGATAACAGTGTAACACATCACGAACAGAGGAGGAAAGAAAAGAATACCAACGGGCAACTCAGTTTCTTACTTTCTCAAGTCTCAACCTTTCCGCATCTGCAGTGAGCTTCTCGGCTTCGCCTTCACTCTAGAGTGCTTCACGGCCCTTCACCTTTCAGCTATTGGAACTTGTGGGCAATGGGCTACCTTATACTCTTCTACCTTTCCGTGATGAAGTAAGTTCAGAGTCTTCATACCGTTCAGTTTTGTTTGGTTTTACTACTTTTTTTTTTAATTTAGAAAAATGGGTTTTTAAATACAGAGGTTTGGCCGATGGGTTTCGTTTTTAAAATTTTAATACTTAATAGTCAATGCGATTATGAATTTATGCGAGTGCGAGTCTGCGACTCACGGACTCAGAGTCTCAGTGCCTTGCCCTTCAATGTTCATCGTTCGTCCTTCGAGTTCAAGACTTCTCTTATTATTATATTAAGAATAAGAAGCTAAGATGGAAGAGTGAAGACGGAAGACCCTTGGGCTTGGGAATTGCGAACTCATGATAAAGTAAAGTAAAATGCTAAAAGACAAAAGTTACGATTGAAAAAGAACATAAAAATGCAAAGAACCAAAAGTCAAAGTTGGAATGTGGCTTTTTTTAATCTATAGAAACAATAATTTATCTTGTAAATAATAGTAACTTTTGAGACTTTGAGTGTTCTATGTGACTTTTTTTTTAAATAAGAAAAAAAAAATAGTTGGAATTTTTATTTTGATTCCTATGAAATGCTGAAAATTGAAAAAAAATAAATTTGTTTTTTTGTGTAGGTTACTCATAAACTTTTAAGTAGTGTTATCTAATTTGTCTACATATTTTTTATGAGTTTATTTTAGGGATCAAATGTTCATAAAAAGTACTTTATAATCTTTGAGAGAGGGACACGCCGCCATAGGCTTCTAAAAGGTACTTTATGAATTTTCCAATTCTACAAGCTTGATGATTATTCTTTTTTTTTTTGCATCTAGTACTTTATAGAACATTTGCATCTAGTTTTTTTTTTCACTTTAATAAATACAAACTATATAAAAAAAATCTAACAACTTTATATCATTACTTATTAGGTACTTATCAGGTTTTTTCTTGATCAATAAATTTTTCTTAAAGTATAGAAAAATATGAGCAAGCTAAGAACAATTGATTCTTTTTTTAAAAAAAAAAGATGTGGACAATTCGGAGAGTAATATACATTTAGAGAGCTCGGTAACAACGGAACGTGATGCTTCTATCACTGACGAGCATCCCTCTAAAACTTCAAGACTCCAACCTGAAGAGATGGATGCTACCTCTTTGGAACGTGATCCAGGATTACGTCTACAAATATGGGAATTTCCTACTAGCCTACAAGATGAGATCCGACGTGCCTATCTTAAAGCTGGTCCATATCAACCTAAACTTTCAGAATATCCATTTTTAGGAATAGGTAATCAACGTCGTCGATTTCAATTTTCTTGGTTTCAAAGATATTCAAATTGGTTGGAGTACTCACCATCAAAGAATGCTATATTTTGTCTTCCATGCTACATTTTTGCTAAGAAATCAACAGGCCGTCCAGGATCAGATGCATTTACCAATAAAGGTTTTGACAATTGGAAAAAAGTGAATGATAGAATGAATTGTCCTTTAATAGGACATGTGGGGAGAGATCTAAATTCACCACATAAAAATGCTGTAAAATGTTGTGAGGATCTAATGAATCAGTTAAGACATATTGACAAGTTAGTTGAAAAACAAGTATCACAAGAGATTGAGAATAATCGGTTGCAGCTCAAAACTTCGATAGAAAGTGTTCAATGGCTTACGTTCCAAGCTTGTGCCTTTAGGGGTCATGATGAAAGATCTGACTCAAAAAATAACGGTAATTTCATTGAACTGATAAAACTTTTGGCAAGTTATAATGATCAAGTTAATGGAGTTGTCATGGAAAATGCTCCACAGAATGTCAAATATGCATCACCCCAAATTCAAAAGGAAATTTTGCATATATTTGCAAGTAAAGTGCAAAATGTGATTCGCAAAGAAATCAGGGATGCCAAATTTTGTATTCTTGTTGACGAAGCTTGGGATGAATCTAAAAGAGAACAAATGGCTATCATTTTGAGGTTTGTTGATAAAGATGGTTTTATTAGAGAGCGATTTTTTCATATTGTGCATGTCAAAGACACTGTGGCACTAACTCTAAAAAATGATATATGCGTTCTTCTTTCTTGTTACGACCTTCAAATTGAGAATATTCAAGGTCAGGGATATGATGGAGGAAGTAATGTGCGCGGTGAATGGAATGGATTACAAGTTTTATTTCTTACAGATTGTCCCTATGCATATTATGTTCATTGTTGGGCTCATAAACTACAATTAACTTTAGTTGCAGCCTCTAGAGAAGCTAAACATGTTCATCAATTCTTTGTCCATTTGACATTTATTATCAATATTGTTGTTGGTTCTTCTAAACGTTATGATGAATTACAATTTGCTCAAGTTGCTGAAATTGAAAATTTGATTGCTTCCAATGAGATTAAGACTGGAAAATGGGCAAATCAAATTGGTAAGGTACAACGAGCTGGAGATACTAGATGGGGATCTCATTTCCAATTTGTTTGTAGCTTAATGAGGATGTTCAGTGCTAGTTGCTCAGTTATCAATACTATCTCAAATGAGGGATCAAATTATTCTCAACGTGGTGATGCTGAAGCGGCTTACATGGTATTAACACCTTTTGAATTTGTTCTGATATTACATATGATGAAAAAAATCATGGGAATCACTAATGCACTTTGTCAATCTTTGCAACAAAATTCTCAAGATATTGTGAATGCCATGAGCCTAGTTTCAACCACAAAAGTACTTATTCAAGATCTGAGAGATGATGGGTGGGAGTCTTTGCTTACTGATGTTAAATCATTTTGTAAAAAACACCAAATTGATATTCCCGATATAAATGACCAATATACTAGAGCTCGAGGCAAATCTCGTCGTCTTGTTGACAAGTCAATGGAGCATCATTTTAGGATTGATATATTTACTGCTACAATAGACTTCTAGTTACAAGAATTGAATAATAGATTTAACGACCAGACAATTGAACTTCTCATTCTTAGTGCTGCTTTAAACCCTACAGGTGGATACAAATCATTTAAAATTGATGATATATGCAAATTGGTTGAGAAGTTTTAGCCATAGGATTTTACTGAGCAAGAAAAATTCCTTTTGAGAATTCAATTGCAGCATTATGAGCTTGATGTGCTGACGCATCCAGATTTTCAAGATATGTCTACATTATCTGAGCTTTGCTGAGGATTAGCAATTTCAGAAAAGTCAAAGATTTATTATTTGATTGACAGGTTAATTCGTCTAGTATTAACTCTTCCTGTTTCTACTGCTACTACTGAGCGAGCATTTTCTGCCATGAAACTTATAAAAACTAGATTGCGTATGCGGATGGAAGATGAGTTTCTTGCAGATCATTTATTAGTTTATATTGAGAAAGAAATTGTCAAGAATTTCACTTCAGAGATGATAATGGATGAATTTTATTCCATAAAAGATCGTCGTCGAGCTTAATTTGAAAGGGAAATCCAAAGTTGATATTCATTTTCTTTTCTTTTTGTAATGGTCTCTAGCAAACTATGGAAATCTTAAGAAAAATTATCTTATAAGATGATTTACAGACATTTATTTTTTGTTTACAATTTTATAATGTATGATTATTGTTTTTTATATAGTCACATACAAAAAATACATATTACTTATACTTAAACATACAACATACTTTGTCAATCGTCCCTCCCAAATACAAAATCCTAGCTCCGCCCCTGGATTAATGCGGTCTAACTGCCAAGTCAGATGTTAGAACTTGACTTTTATATATAGTAATAGATGTGGACTATTTATGTATGGAAGGCAGAGTAGTAATGAGAACTGAAAATGTTTACTGAGTCTTCATGAGTTTCGCATTTATTCAAACAACTTCTCTTCCATCTTTCCTTTCATTGTTTTAATATCCCGTATAACTTATTTTTGCAGGAATACTTCTCTATTTCTTGTAATGTTGTAGGTACGGATAAAGTAGCAAAAATAGACTCCTCACATATTTGTTTTTATTATTTTACTGTTCGTTAAACAGTTAAATGCATGAACAGTAATAAAATATTGTACATGACTTTCTTTTTCTTTTATTTTTTTCCCCGTTTACTTATAATCATTTCTCTTAATTTTTCTATTATTTGAGGTGATTTTTTTTATTGCAAAAGGTTCAAAAGATTTATCACAAAATAAAAAAATATAAAAAAATTATTTTTAAATAATTGCGTTGGCCAGCCTTTGATGACTAGAGTGTACATCATGAAAATATCCCAACATCATCAACCCCACAGAACGTGTCATGGTGCTCTTGGTAATGATTTTAATTATTGGTGTGCTTTTCTAGAACACGAGTCCATTTATTTTCAGAATTTAAAACCTAAGCTGTTTCCTTCTCTCTAAGCACTTTTCCCTTCAATGTCACGCTGCTCTTTAGGATTGATCTTCATAATTCATAAGACTTTTCATCCGGATTCTAAACCAAATATTCGAGTATACCTAACCTAGAATCTAGTTTTCAAACTCCGGCCAATTTTCGATTCGGGTACACACGGATTAGAATCCGGATTCCGTCCGGTACCTGGATTGGGTTTTTTTATTTTTTTTATTTTTATCTAAGATTCTATATTCTATGGTAAATTTTTTAAGAAAAAATGTTACAAAGCATATTCTTTTACATATAAAACTAATTACAATATATGAAATTACATATCAAAAGTAGATTACATAGAGCCACCAATATTCAAAGATTTTTTATCTTATAAAATAACTTAACTCAAATCATTTCATTACTGCTTAAAAAAATTTTCATCTTCACATCCACCATAATTAATGGCTACGAAGTTACATAACTCCAGATATCATGGCCATACAATGGTCCACACTCACCGAGACGTGAACTAGATCAAGCGCATACAAGGGTTCACTCATCTAGGTGTGAACTAGATCAGGTTAAGTATCTAATTGCATGTCAACTTTCTCAGCGCATCAATACCAAGTGCCTACATATTTATACGTTTGAACAGTGAAAGTATTTCAGAGTGACAAAGAAGGTATGTGAATAGTAATAAAAAAATAATAATAGAATATTAAATAGTAATAATAAGTAATGAATAATAGTAAAAAATAAGTAAAAAATAATAATAAAATAAAAAATAGTAGTGAGGTAATCTAAGAGTACCTAAGATACTCTCAATACCCAAACGTACTAGGTGTGCAGGGTCGGTTTGGATAGAGAGTTAAGATGAGATGAAATGTATTTTTAAACGTTGAATAAAATATTATTAAAATATAATTTTTTTGTATTATTTTTATTTTGAGATTTAAAAATTTTAAATTGTTTATTATATTTTTGTATGAGAATTTGAAAAAATTGTAATGATGAGATGAGATGAATTAAGTTATGTTTGTGTATCCAAACCGGCCCGTACACTTACATATCAATGCATATGCAATGATAAATCACACGTGGGAGTCATCAAACAGGTAGAGGTATATGTTAATCGTTATGAAACGGATGAAGGTTCTTTGTTTGTGAAAACAAACAGGTAGAGGTATATGTTAAATTGTCAATAAAGACGGTCCAATTTTGCATCTGGCATCTTCTGAGTTGTGGAAACTACTCGTGAATATACCAATTTAAATCCTTTTAAAATCAATGTCAAGACTCAGAGGGACAAATAAATCTTGATTTCGAAACACTTCCCTCCCTAGAAAGCATAAGAAAAAAGAGAATGAAAGAAGAAACATATGATATATGTCATTGCTAATATATTTGTAGCTAAACATTAATGAAAATGATTAATGGCATGTGACATTTACTCATCATACTTGATAGGACAAAGGCTGGTGAAGAGTATGCATGGCACCTCTATTTGACAATGTGGCGATTGAGTCTTGCTTGCTATATGGAGACCTGTGCAGTGGAAATATCATTTCTGATAGAAGTGGCGAGCCTGTTATACTTGATCCAGCATGTTATTGTAAGTCGTCACTCCAAATATGGTTCCAGAACAAATAATCTTGTTTAAAAATAGTTACTTCAACATTGAAAATCAAGATTTGATAATATGGTTGTGCGAAGCTTTGTTTTTCATAATTTTGGTCTCTAATGTTAGCTTTTGATACTTCAGTTTACTTGTGAATGGGAATTAGGGGATGGGCATACTTTGGCTAGCTTCAAAATGTGAGAAAGTCAAACATTTCAAGTTAGCCTTTTTCTCTTAGTTCATTTCAAGTTAGTTTTTTCTTAGTCAAAGATTTCAAAGCCTCTCCAGAACTCCCATTCTTTCATGCTAATAATAGGACGTAGAATACGTTATTAACATTATTTAGTATACCATTAGCCTTTACTGTAGAAGTAAGCAGATAAGACACCTAAGGATCTTAGAGGAGGCTTCCTTATCGTGATTGAGACGAAGGTGACTCTGATTAGGGGACACAGCTCCATGTTTTACTGGCAATTTTCTTTAGAGAACATAACGGTAGGTGGTGGGGGGCATTTCCAGAAATACACGTTCTGTTTTTTTTGTTAAAAGGGAAGTTTACAAAAGAAATTTGTATTGAGCGAAGAAAAGTGCTAATTGTAGTTGCGTTTATACTCCAAAAGGGCCACTCAGTTTACACTTAGAACTTCGTAGAGTTATTTATAAGGCTCAGTTCCACCTAGTAATGAACCAATGTGAGATTTGACACTTGGTAATCAGCTCTATCATTGAGAATAATATTTAAAATCACACTCCAAGGATTTCTGGGATTTGTACTTGTTGAACATAAAAGTTGCAGTGGATGTGATAGTATTTGTTTGCAGTTTATTCTGATTATAATTTTTTCTATTCTCTAGTGTGTTTAGTACTTCTTGAAGCATGCTATAGAAATCGAAAACATAAAGCACCACTTGTGATGACACTCTGAACTTTTGCCATAGATGGACATAGTGAAGCAGAATTTGGAATGTCGTGGGGCGCTGGCTTTGGAGGATCATTCTATAACGCCTATTTTGAGGTATTATCATCTTCAAAGAGACAATTCAAAGTATTTTTGTAGATTTAATAAGCATTTAGTTCAAACGTAACCCTGTGGCGAATTGCTTAAAAGACTTGAATTATAATTTATATCTTTCTATTAATATATTCAATTCAATTATATATTACTTACCAAATAAACTGGCCTTGTTTTCTAGAGAAAAATTGACTAACCCAATATCAAGCTGATTTGCGCTTGTGTAGTGTATTCTCCTTCTTTCCCTCCACAATCAAAACCTTCTCAAATTTAGCCTTTTAATATCCTTGTAGATATTATCTAAGAGTTGTCTTTTGTTAATAGTTTGTGTCTTCTCCAGGTGATGCCCAAACAGCCAGGCTTTGAGAAGAAGAAATATCTTTATATGTTGTATCATTATTTAAATCATTACAATCTCTTCGGTTCCAACTACCGTTCATTGGTGATGATGATGCGGTGGAAGAAGCTGGAGAGAATTTGAAGGGCACGCTTGATAAGGTCGAGAAGAAGATGCGGGATTTCTTTATAAGGAATAAGCGGCCGAAGCAATTGTTATCGCCTGCTGTACGATGATGGGTATGCAGTGGGAGTGAAGGGCTTTGGAGCTTGTCTACCAGTTTCATGGCTAAGGGAGCAAAGGAGGTTGGAGAAACAGAGCAAAAACAGGGCAGAAACAGAGAAAATCTCCATTGCCTATGCAATGAACAGACCATTTTCATTAAATGCAGTGTGGATTAACTTGTTAAATGCAGCTCCATTTTCTATTTTCTTTTTTGTGTGATGGGGGCTGGTTTTACATTTCAATTGAATGAGCTTTCGATAGTACAACATCAGGGACACGTTGAATGAGCAGCATATTCTTGAACTCACTCTAGTAAACCCAAAATGTTGGGGATTTTTGCTGGTAAATTGTTTGATATTCTTTTAAGAGTAGTTCACTTGTTAGAGGTTCGTTTACAGAAATTGTTCATTTGAAACCATTTGATGTCCCTGTTATCTTCTCGTAAGAGCATTACAAAATCATGACATCTCTAAACTTGTGCATTAAATATTCATCTCCATGTACAACTCAACATATAGTACGATCAGATGGGTGGAATAAAAAGTAAGGAAAAATAAACCAGGGGTTGCAGGGGAAGATGAGTAATGGTGCACACCATGCTTACATTCATTGCATGAGCTTGACTTTTGGGGCTCGTAAATGCTGTTTCAGCCACAAGTAGACTTGCCCACAACCTATTTCATCTCCAATTCACCTTTCAGCCATGGATGATGACATGATGTTAATCATGTAGAAATATCTGGGACCATGTTTGCCTTTTAACTCTGGTGCAATTTCCACAGTGTGGTATATCAGGCCGTGTTGGGACTTCAGCCTTTTAAGTTGCCGTTCATAAAAACCAGAAGCACTATTCTTTGGCAATCAAGTTATGTAGCTTCATGAAATCATCCAATGTAAGCTCCTCTGGTCTGGACTGCAAAAACCATGGAAGATTAATTAACAGAGATATTGCCAACTTAAAGAGCTTTTCGGAGAGAAAAAAAATGACCATAGTACTAAGATATCAACTCCTCTAATTCCCAATACTTACGGTAGCTGGAAGACCAAATCTTCCCAAAGCTTGTTCAATTTCGAGGGATGTGCATATGTGCTGGAGTGATCTCCGTAACATCTTACGTTTCCCGTTGAAGGAAGAATTTACCTATATTCCCACAAAAAAGCAAACACCTAATTACCAGACAGAATGAAACAACGGGGCAGTCCTCAAACTGATATAACTAGAAGTAAAAAGAATAATCAACAATATAGATGGCCTTGGTTCATGTGGTAAAGGCTGCATAAGTCTTAAATTCTAGAAAAATGATATAAATACTACATTTTCTTCAAATTCCTACCCCGTTATGATGATGATGTGACATCATTTATCAACCTTTGAATTTGCTATTTTAAAAATATAAGAGCTGATCTAATTGTTGATGGATAATCTTACATTAGCACATTGCGATAAAAATACGATGAGTGTGTAATATATAACATAATTCTAAGTTTTGGTCTTCTAGGAATAAAATATAATAAGAGTAACAGCAATAACAAAAGAAAAAAAAAAAAAAAAAAAAGCGCATCCCTAGCTAGAACTAAAACTAGTTAAGTTTTTCGGAGCAATAAAAATATGAAAATTTCAGAAGGATAATATATGAATTGACAGTACCCTTGAGAAGAAGCTCTTTATGGAAGAAACTTGGGATACTCTGCAGCTTGCTTCAACTTAAATGTAACAACAGCAGCATCAACCTAAAGAACATAAGAAGGATCAGGCTAATTTGCATTATTCCACAAAGTGATGCATTTTTTGTTCTTCGTTTCCCCGAATGCACATAAATTACAAATAAGATGGGAGAAGAATTGGTGCTTGGTGATAATCGATTATCACCAAGCAACCTACTCTTCTCTGACCCGCATGTATTCCAAATAACACCTAAGATCTTTTTGTAATTACTGCCATGGAGAGGGATGGAACTGCGAACAACCAGGGGTCAGATGTTCCATGCCTGAAGGTCAGGTTGATGTGTGTCCCAGGAGGCTTGAATTTAGTGATTGGCAGTGCCAAAAACCAAGGATAAGTCAGGTTCCGCCATTTACAGAGATGAGTAGAAGCATATCAAATTGTTCCTAAGAAAAGGAGGTATGTTACAAATAGATGTCAGCTCCATGGAGAAGCAAAAGTCTTCACACACCAACCATTTGAGATGATAGGTTTTCACCAGTACTCTAATAAAGGCTGTTCGTTCCATCTGGCCACAAATTTGTTTGAAAGCAGGAGCTCCAGAGAGAGCATACAAATTAGGCGTACTGCATAGGTACTTTATAACACCTCAAAAATGGTAGGCAAAAAAGATTCTATCCTCCAAAAATGCAAAAGGCGAAGATGATTAAAGAGAAAATGGATAAGTTTTGGGAACAGCTTTCACCAAATAATGTTGTGCTCACTGCCAAAAAATACCTATAAAAAGCTAAATTGTCACCAATTTATGTTGCTGCTAGGTCTTCCCCACAATGAAGGAAATAACTACAGCTAAATTTTCTTCCCTCTGTTAATAATTATCTTTCAAAATTTTCTCTTGAAATATCTTGCTATGTACATCTCCTTTATCTCATCATATTATGCAGCTATCTATAGATCAGTTAAAATCTGAGACCAAGCCAAGATTGACAAGGAGTTGGTCAAAGTTTATTCCAAGAAAAAAAATACGTTGCCGTCGTTGGAAGTATATATCTGCAGATATGGGATATATAATCACTCACATTAGGCTGGGGGAAAAAATATGTCCTTGGCACCTTAAGCTTGTATTGAGGATCTGAGAAACATACAGAAAGCCTATGTCAAGTATATTTAAAATTGAGCAAATATTTTGCTATATAAAAAACAAAAAAAAAAAAAAAAATTTGCCAAATATTCTGAGTGAGTGGTAGGGACAGAATTCTACAGTACCAAACTTTGAAGGCGCTTTTACAGATTGTATTTTGATTGCTTCACTTGTGTAAGTTATTGTTGCCAAGAAGAAAGACAAGTAGAAAAAACAGTTACAACCTTCGAAACACCTCCCATTTCTTTCAAGCCATAAGCACCAAAACAAACATAAGGAAATCATCCTCCACACTGCTGCACTGCCTCTACAACCCACTGAACCTTCCAGCAAGCCAAAAATCTCATTCCACAAATTGTCGCCATCTCACAGTGAAGAAAAAGATGTTTAACAGATTCACCATCCTTCTTACACATAAAACACCAATCAACCACAAATAAACCTCTTCCTCAAATTATCCGTGGTTAATATTTTCCCAAGAGACACCAACCAACAGAAAAAGCTACCTTACTAGGCACCTTTGCCCTCCAAATACATTTCCAGGGATAGTCTTTAACTCCCTGACTAATTAATGCCTTATAAAAAGATTTTAGAGTAAATCTGGAGTTATTTGTTTGAAACCACAGCAGGCTGTCCTCACCATTCTGATCAATTTTCAACTCATATAATCTTCCCAAAATATCAGAAATCTCACCCACTTCCCAATCCTGCACATCTCTGTTGAAATCCACATTCCATTGAAGCATGTTACTAGAAATCTTATAAGACTCAACCACAGCAGCCCCTTTATCTCTAGCAATCCTAATAAAATTAGGATAAATGTACTTAAGAGCTGAATCCCTGCACCAAGTATCATGCCAAAAGTAAATATTTGCCCAATTCCCCCAGTTTAAATTTTAAGTTTTTAACAAAGTCCCCCCATACTAACCGGATAGACTTCCACAAGCCCACCCCATACGCCCCTTTAACTTCATTTGTGCACCAGCTCCCCCACATTCTCCCATATTTAAAATCTACAATTTGTCTCCATAATGCATTACTCTCAAAATGGTACCTCCAAAGCCATTTCCCAAATAGAGCTTTATTGAAAAGCTTTAATTTTCTCACACCCAAACCTCCACATGAAACCGGTTGAAAAACCTTATTCCAACTCACCAAATTAAATTTTCTTTCCTCCCCATTACCATGCCACAATAAACTTCGAAGAATCCTCTTTTTTTTGCAACCCCCGCGGGTAGAGGAAAGAGAGAAAGGAAATATGTGGGGAGATTAGACAAAGTTTTTTTTTTTTTGATAAGTAAAGAGATTAGACAAAGTACTCTTAATCAAAGTAACTCTTCCCCCTTTTGACAAATAGAGTTTTTTCCAACCAGCTAGCCACCTCCCAATCTTCTCAATAACCCCATCCCATATAGAAAGTGATTTGTGAGGAGCACCCAAAGGTAATCCAAGATATTTCAAAGGTAAAGAAGCTACCTTACATCCCAATATGTTAGCCAAATAAAAAATATTCCTGACTGTACCCACCGGAACAATTTCAGACTGTACCCACCCAGATTACCCACAGGGTGCAGAGACAATTATTAATTTACCAATAGAAAAAAAAAATGTATCATCTGAATGTTATAGATTCTAAGTTGCAACACCATCAAAAAGCTTATTATAAATTTCTTAAAACAAGGCATAACTCCAGCTAATATATGCATTCCACATAGTTTACAGTCTTGCAAGGATGCCTGAATAGAAATTGACAAAGATATTGATCGGTCGGTACTCTGATGTCCGCAAGGACGATTCCACCAAGCGCACTGCTGTCTCCTCCTGAAAATAAATCTAATCATGAGCTCAAACCTTCTTAGAGTAACTATCAGAGAAATGCAACACCTACCCGAATACAAGACAGGAAAATAAAAGGGAATACTAACCTGGAGTAGAAGAACAACTTCCGAAAAAATATCACCCATTGGAAGAAGCAGTTTGACTACGTCTGTACTAATATTAAAGGGTATATGGGAGACAACCTACAAACAACAAACTTATACAGATTGTTATATATATATATATATGATGTGAACAAAAAGCTTGTATTCTTTTTTTAGTGTTTACTTGAAGTATGGAGCAGAGGTTAAAATGCACACACACACACACAAAAGTGCTACATATCATCTTGGACACATACTCAAGGAATTGACTAATTGTGCATCCAGTCTGAACAACTACAATGGATTTAACATTCTATGCTAAAAAGATAGGTTATGCATCCATTTCCTCTTGGTATTGAAAATGCAGTTCTTTTAATCAATCAAAAACAACTAGAGATCACGTTCAAGATCATGGTGAAATTATTTTTTTTTTATTGGCACCGGGTGTCTAGAACAGCGTCCCAACTAATCTCAGGGGTGCACAAGTCCTCGGCAAGGAGTTTCCCACAAGTGCACCTCAGGTAATTTAAGGGAAAAATCCCCCAGTCCGATGGCCCCTAGAGATTGTTTACACCCAAGGGAATTTGAGCCTTAGACCTAGGGGGAGCATACCTGTAACAACCCGACCCTAAGATTAGACCATAAGATGAGCTTTATGTATGTTTCATATGACTATAAATATTCTATTATTATTATTATGTATTAATCTTAGTGGAATTAAATTATATCTACATATGATTTTAAGCATCTAGAGACACGTCTTTCCTGGAAAGTTAGTGACGATTAGTACTTCGTATAGGTCTCGAGCCACGACGTGAGATTGTGGAAGCAACACTAAGAGGTAAATAGTATGATCATATAAATGCATGCGTACTGTGAATATTATTATTTTGTGTGAAAATATGATGTGCTTATGATGGTTATCTACGCTACGCTAAGAGACAAGCCAAGGTTAGATTCCTTTCACGATCTTTGAGGAAATATGCGATCATGCGTGAATGAATGAATTTGTTGTCGATGGATTGATAGTTACTAAAAACATATGGAAGCCATGAGATATTCATGTAGTAATTTAAGTCAAGGATGCCATGAAATAGAATAGCCAGATCATGTTGCCATATTCATGTAGTACTCGGATCATGTATGCCATGTCCATGTAGAACTTAGATCATGAATGCCATGGAATGTCATAAAATGTTCAGATCACGTTGTAGCATGTATGCCATGTTCATGTAGAACTTAGATTATGTATGCCATGGAATGTCACGAAATGTTTAGATCATGTTATATCATGTCACGTTATGCTATACCACATACAAGAAAGGGCCATGTTATGCTAGACCATGTACAAGAACATGTCATGTTATGTTATATCATGACCAAGAATATGCCATGTCAAGACAGTTCATGAAGTCTAATGAATTCTCATGCATTAAGAAAGATAAGAAGTATTAAGACAGTTCCACGGACTCAAGCATGGTTAAGCACAAGTAAAGTGAAACACGGACTCAAGCGTGTTTCACTCCATGTTATTCAATTAGGTGAAACACGGACCCAAGCGTGTTTCACTCCATGTTATTCAATTAGGTGAAACACGGACCCAAGCGTGTTTCACTCCATGTTATTCAGTTAAGTGAATCACAGACCCAAGCGTGATTCACTCCAGTTAAGTGAAACACGGACCCAAGCGTGTTTCACTCCATGTTATTCAGTTAAGTGAATCACGGACCCAAGCGTGATTCACTCCAGTTAAGTGAAACACGGACCCAAGCGTGTTTCACTCCATGTTATTCAGTTAAGTGATACACGGACCCAAGCGTGTTTCACTCTAGATTATGCAAGTTAAGTGAAACACGGACTCAAGCGTGTTTCACTCTATGTTATGCAAGTTAGGTGAAACACGGACCCAAGCGTGTTTCACTTCATGTAAGACAAGATAAACAAATAATTATGCATTCACTTTACATTTTGCCATGATTATATATGTTTCCGCTCATGTTAATGATGAATACGTATGCTATGTGAATCTGTGACGATATATGCATGTATGTAAAGTTGATTTTCAAAAAGTTATGTACGCGTATGATTGTGAATCTGTGATGCTGAATGCATGTTGTGAAGAGTTCATAAATCAAGTCTATGCTAGGCTAAGATGTATTTTTACGGTATGATGTGCTACTTACTGAGTATTCGACTCATTTTTGTTTGTCTTCCTGTTTTCTTCTATGTCCAATTTTCACAGATGGTGATTATGATGATGGAGAGCTGGATGGTTAGGAGTAGATCTAGTGTAAAGACTTAGAAAGGAATAAATGATATCCACACAAGAACTAGATTTCTTTTATGTCATTTGTAGGGTTAGTTTATGTTCTTTTACTTTACGTTCAGCTTTGAAACAGTTATGTTCAATTCAGTTTTTAATGCTTTTCAAAAAAATGAGGTAATTCAGGAAATGAATCTCTTTACCGGGCATTATGTTATGAATGTTAGTAACATCTCTACCTTACGGGAACGGGGTGTTACAATACCCCCAAGCCCAAGGCCTGTGGGTTTAGTGAAATAAAATTTTAATATAGAACTTTGGAAGCATGGAGCTTTTCTCCTGTCCAGCACATCTTCCACTCCTCTATTATGTTAGTGAATAAAAATTAGAGATCATGTTGAAATCACACAAAATATAATTTTGGAAGCACAAAGCTTTACTCCAGTTCAGCCACATCATCCAATCCCCTATTATGTTATCAAATAAAAATTAAAACTACTGCAATATGTAATTTTGAAAGCATGCCTATTATCATCTACTCCCTCATTATGTTATTAAATAAATGTTAGCTGATATATTTAATTAAGTCAAAGATTTCAAAAGTAAAATAATATATCTAATTAAATTAATAATTTTCATTTAAAGTTAGTAGTGTTTAAGTTTTCTAAGCACATCTTTTTGGTTTCTCAACTCACACCTTTTTATTTTTGCAAGTAATGTATGTATATAGGTCATTGCATTTTAAGTTAATGAGAGTATAAGTTAGATATGACTCTTGATAGTTATGTTATTTTGGCACATTATATAAAGAATTCTCGGTCCCTCTCCACTTCAACATAGTTTGTGAGGTCTCCATCACTTATATAGAAATAAAGGAAAGCAAGATGAGAGAAGATCAATGTGCTCAACCAAATTATAGATATCAAGGTACTGACATTGACACTCTTTTAAAAGTTCTATCTATTCCATAATGGCTCAAGGTCATGCTAAATTAGTTACAAGTCTTATTTTTCATTTAATATTTAGTTAATCCCGTGCATTGCATAATTATGTAACTAGTGTACATACAAGTAGGATTCTCACTTTTGCATATCTTTATTTTGAATGATTCAATAACTTTATACTTCCCAAAAAAGACAACATATGGGAGCGAATGTGACATTTCACAAAGTCTTCCTTCAAAACCTACACAGTTCAATTAAAGCAGTCAACATCATCGACAACATATAATTGACAAGAACAAAACATAGGATCTTGCACAAAAAATATGCATAAACCCATTAAGTATCCACATAGAATGCTTGCAGTTAAAATGCCATTGGGCACTTTAATATACACATGGAAATCTAAGTGAAAAATACCAACAATTCAGTCATAAGGGAAACATAAAACACCTTTCTACTGGACACTGAAGATTGTAAATGATTAATTCTTCATGTAGCCATCAAGAGTCATTCATTGAAGATTGTAAATCGTTCTGTCAACAAAAATTTTTTCAGCTACATTAATTGCATACAAAAATATAATACACAACATTCTCTGGCGTTTCCAAAGACGCATATCCATAAGGTAACAATTTAAGTATATGGTGGATGAGAAACTAATACCAAATTTCAATTTATAACTTCTAAGTTGCAGAAAAATTATTCTTCAAAAAGCATTTTGGGAGAGAGTTGCTGTAGAATGAAAGAGGTGAAAGAACATCGTTCATGTGCTTTCTTCAATTTTGTTTAGCCATTACAGTCCAAAAGCACTTCCCATTGTGCAAACTGTGAGATGCATTAGAATTGTTACCATTTGAGTTAATTGAGTCAAATTATTGTAATGCTCTGGAGAAAAAAGACAAGTGCGTCTCTGTCAGGAGAAACCAGTGAGAATATATCAATACTATTTACAGCTTTAGCCATCACCAAAGTCGTACTTTACCTTCAATCTGTCTGTGCTTGCAAATCTTTCGCTCACAATAGCAGCCATGTGGAGATCCTCAAGATCATGAAAAATGTACAAGGTAAGTCTATGGAATCAATATAGAAGAAAAAGAATTTCTCATTACATCACCCTCACATTTTTTTCACAAAGAATACACTTATCAAAAGTCACACCATTTCAGAATAGCATTATATTTTAACCTTTTCACTAACAAGTGTGCTTAATCAGACCAAAAGGTCAATCTTGAGTCAAAGGGAAGGATATCTATCCGAATGAATAGATTTTCTGTAGTTACTTGCAAGACATATTTCTCTCATGCTTGCTTGCTTACGTATTAGGCTTAAAATAATGCTAATTGCATAACATACAAGCCAAGGAAAGCATGTGCAACCAAGCACATGCTTGAAAGCTCAGAATTTTGCAACGTTCCTTCTTATAGAGTAGATGAGTGGAGCTAAAGAGCAAGCATTGGGTTCTAACGAACAAACCTTTTCAATGGCAAGAACAATGGCACCGGAATTAATGAGAACGTTAGTCAAAGAGCCCGTCCCGGGCCCAATTTCTAGCACCACATCGCCTTCTTCAACATTGGCCGCTCTCGCAAGCTGCTCATTGATCTCATTATTCAACATATAATGCTGCAGTCACAGAAACTCATTCATTGGGAAATTTTCTCGAATAGAGAGTTAAAAACAAACAACTACGTTCCCGGACAAGCATAATTGTAGGCGAAATCACTGAGAAATTAAAGTATCTTGAATTCTTTTATATTTCTGCTATATCTACAAAGGAAGCGTTTGGAATTGTCATTTATATTAACATTTTCTCGGGAACCAAACAAAGACGATTTCTAGAAATTCGTTTAAACTTTGTCGGAGAAAGTAAAAAGTGGAGTAGATGGAATATGGGGGAGGACCTGGCCAAGAGATTTCCTTGGGGTGCGGCCTATGGAGTTGAGAGCTTTGAGAGTGGCATGGTAGTCGTCTGGGCTTTGGCTTTGGCCTCTGTTCGAGCAGACCATGCACGGCGGGGTGATGATTCTTCTGCGTGCTTCGGGAGTGGAGCTTTGAGAATTACTCTCGGAGATAGTGGAGGGAGAGGGTGGAGCGATAGATGTGCGGTGGTCATGTCCTCGTGAGTCTGTCTTCAGTTGACGCTGATGTTTGGGCCCAACATTCATAAACGAATAAGAGATTGCACCGCTCTTAGGTCCCCTTTTTGTATCCCGCTCTCCGTCGCCTACACGTTTACAACAAGTATTCATTTTAAAATTGAAAAATCCTAGTCTTACCGTTCGGTCTTACAGCTGGTTTTTACCACTTTAACTTTTTAAATTTGTTTTATTATTTTCTTTTACTTAATGATTAAGTAAGTATTTTTTAATAATATTATGAATTTTTTTATTTTTTAAAAAATATTTAAATGTATTAAAAAAATAGATGTAAAAAAATACAAAAAAAATAAACACTACAATTTACACTAACGGTAAGACTGAGCGGTGGCTCCCAGCGGTGGGAGTAGCACCGCTCTTTAAAATTATAGGGAAAGGCAACAAAACTCCCGCCGCCTTTAATCCGTCCCTCCGAAAGCACAAATCCTATCCCCCGTCTTCCGTTTGTTTTCAAAACTCTACAATTTCAACTCATCTTATTTTTATCATTATAATTTTTCTAAATTCTTACATAAAATATAATAATATTTTTTTAAAAATTCTAAAACAATCTTCCTAAATTTCTACACAAAAAATAATAAAAAATTCACTTTTTCAAATCTTAAAATAATAATAATATTAAAATATAATATTCATAAAATATCTTATTTTACCATTTACAAACCATCTCAACTGTCCTTCCAATCCAACTCTCTCGACCTTCACTTTCATCTCGATCCCCTGCTTGCTGTTGGCACCACCACTCCCATTCTTCTCCTAAAACCCTAATTATTTCCCTCCAAACCCAACTGTCGTTCTTTCACTTCTTCTCCAATTCTCACTCTCCAACCCCCCACCGCTATCGAACCAGACGGCATCTTCTACCCGGAACCTTCAGACGACAACCCACCCGAATCTGCGTTTGTTGGTTGTTTTGCCTCAATGTTTCTTGAGCAGAAAAATACTCTCAAAGACTCTTACTATATAAATTCAACTAATAGTTTGGCTGCTTTTATCAATTGAAAGCCAGAAGATTAGACTTCCCGCTATGTTAACTGAAATTGCTAATTCATGTAAGACGAGTCAATTATCGGAAGACTCTAGGGATCACCCTCATCCTCTACTATCCTTCCTGAAGAATGTCATCTTATCTCATTTCTACTAGTTTGCAGTTTTCTTTCATACCGCCGAATTGGTGTATTCCGATATTACAATTTCATACCAATAAAAAATTACTTTCTGCTATATTGTGGCTATCAAAAGGAAGGAATTCTGCCAAACTTAAATTAGGGAAGAGAAATAGATTCTTAAAACATGAAAGAGTAAATTGAGCAACTTTGTTTTGCTTAGAAACATTATTTCAGGGTTGATTGTAGAATGCTCTTTGTTTCCTTTTTTTCCTTATTGGCACTGGGTGTTCTGACTAATCTTGGGGGTGCAGAGACTCTCAGCAAAAAGTTTCCTGCAAGTTTCCTCAATCTAATGATTCTTAAAAATTGTTTGTACCGAAAGGTACAAATTTTAAACCTGGAGGAAGCATACAACCAAGACCAAGGCTCTTACCACTTTTTTTTTTTTTGAAACAAACCTCATATATTTCAATTAATCAGAAATTGTATCAATACAATTTGTATCTTTAAAAACTTGTAAAACTATAAAGTCTGGGCATTCCTCTATCCATATCTTCTCATAATCACACATGAAAGAATTCTTTGCTAGCAGATGAGCCACCTCGTTACCATCTCTTCGGACATGCTGCACCCTCCATGCTCCTCTCATCTTCAAAACAGTCTTGATATCCTTTATGACATGACCAACAGATGACAGATCCTCCTCTTCTCTCAGGACTGCTTTCACCACCAATTCAGCATCTCATTCTAAGATCACTCTATTGAACCACAGCGAATTGCACAGCTCCACTGCATGCCATAGAGCCACAGTTTTAGCCTCTATAGGATCTTGGACTGGATTCTTATTGTAGCTAGCACAAGCCACAATGTCTCCTTTGTCATCTCTCAAGGCAATGCCTATTCCCAGGCTATGTTTACTGAAGGCAGCATTCCAGTTTGCCTTAATGAATCCTTGGACAGGTTTTTTCCATCCAAGTTTAGCTCTATCATCCCTTCTTTCCTCTTTAGGCACTGTAGACTCTCCACCCCTTTCATTTCCTTGAGCATCACGAAAGTCTTCCAGAGTAGCCTTAGCTGTTCTAACCAAGCTCTCAGGATCCTTAAATTTGTCCTCAAAGATAAAGGAATTTCTTCTTAGCCATAACATAAGGATTAAGACTGCAGCAAGTTCTAGTTCCTCAACTGACAATCTGTTTATGAATTTATCCCATAACAATAGAAAATTGTCTTCTACACTGGACCATTTCTGAGCTGTTCTAAAAGATACTGCCCATACATCTCTTGCTGCTGGACATTGCCATACTACATGCATAGATGTATCTCTTGCTGCTGGACATTGCCATACTACATGCATAGATGTCTCCTCTTCTTGACCACATACTGGACAGGTTGCTACTTCCACCAATTTTCTTTTCCACAGATTCTTCTTAGTAGCTAGAATGTCATTCCCCAATTTCCAAAGGAAAGCTTTGGTTCCTCCTGGTATCTTCAGTCCCCATATACTCTTCCACTTTTTGTCCTTCTCACCTTCTTTAGAGGTTTCACCTATAATTTCAAAGAAAAGTGTAAGGCTCACAATCTTAGCAGGCACTGCTCAAAACAGCAAGGTGGTCAATCACCAAATATAAACGAGGGCCATAGGTAGATCATAAACACAAAAGATTTGTGCAGCTACCACACAAACAGGGTTATTGTTTTTTAACTTGTGCCGGCTGAGAAATGCACTATTCTTCTTTTTCTTCTCTATTTGTCGCGGGGAGCAGGGGGGATTTGTGCAACTACCACACAAGCAGGGGGGATTAGTTCATTTTTCTTTATATAATTTCACTGTTATATTATCTTTAATAGAACTCTAGCAAATAAAAAATGTTGGTATGAACAAAGGTTGAAATTCAGAGTTACCTGTCATACAAACGGGCAGCCTCTTCTTGTGAACCAACAGTTCCAAGGGCTAAACTCAGATCATTATACTTCGGAAAAAAAATAAAAAAAGAGATAAAGGAAATGCATTGCCCATGAGAGTCATATAAATCAAAATACAATCAAAACTATAAAACACGATGATGAAAGACACATCCATCCAAAGTATACAATGAGCTCAATGGAACTATGCAACTAAACCAGGCAAATCTCCAACAGCTCAAAATATGGAATGGGTAAAACACTCTTCCAAACCAGAAACTTGAAGTGGGGGATGTTTTCATATAAAGTATTCAAATTGTAGTGCTAATTTCATCAGCTTAATCTATGAGAACTGTTTGTATTCCAACCTCTTTCATCTCAGATCAATCTAGGAAAAAATATTCCACAACAAACCACAATCAACTTATTTCATAATAGGAAAAATAAGTTTTTAAGTTTGTCTCTTTAAGGTATCGAGTAATTACAATCTTTCGGCAGATTATCAAACAAAAGTTGACCAAAAATGACGAAAAATATCACTGCTCTCTGTGGAAGAAATGGAGGAACAAATTTAAGTTCACTCTGGCTTAATTAACTCAAGCATATTTAGAGCAGATAATTCACAGAACAACAGACGGCCTGCAATTGGTTGAATGGGCTGCTCTTTGGATGAGCTTGAACCAGTTTCATTTGATGATCCAGATCGTACTTTATTCTGGGAAACATAAACTAAAAAGGTAAGCCCAAAGCATACAATAGAATCATACATCTTGCAAACACACAGCTGACTAGTAAGGAATTATGTCAATAAAGCACAAGTGTTTGTAAAACCAAGTCTAGGGCATCAAAACCCCAAAGCTTTTAGGATTTGACAACTTAGCAATCTGTTACTCCGAGCCTATCAAATCATGTTACCTAGAAGAACATTTTTGCCAAAAACAGAATGCCAGTCTCTAACAGACTTTCCAATATCCTATGGTGGATCATCATATCACTTTCTTGCCAATGATGGATTCATCATATATCCTGAATCTCACCATAACATTGTACACCATGTGCAAATACAGGAGAGGAAATATATACACATTACTATCTAAATATTTTCAACCATGGTTAATTTAAGTATAAATCTATGTGAAGAAACGATCCCTAGGTTCCATTCAGCGACTAGGGGGAGAATAGCTATGTAGTTCTCATGATGATATTGTTAAGCCTCAAGAAAAACAGACCGACATGGTTAAGACTCATTGAAACATTGTAATGAGTTAATGAACGAATTTGGGAGCAAAGGACGCGTATTGGGGTGAAGAAGATAAAGATAGCTCACTTGTGCAACCTA
Organism: Pterocarya stenoptera; assembly: GCA_003123785.1. Lineage (NCBI taxonomy): Eukaryota > Viridiplantae > Streptophyta > Magnoliopsida > Fagales > Juglandaceae > Pterocarya > Pterocarya stenoptera. Next base: position 395,844 of record QEOT01003128.1, read on the forward strand.
CGATTTGACAATTACTTGTTGGCTTGGGAGAGAGTCTTATTATTATTTTTTTATGTGTTTTAATAGAATATTCGATAAAGTTGGGTCATTCCCAACAAAACACATGTGGTCGCCTGAATTGGGTGGCCAAGATTAGAGAGAGTATATCATGCTCTCTGCATAACAGCAGCGCTGAGAAGTAACACAAACCAGTTTGTTTAATTTTGATGCAATCTTGCTTGATTAAAACGTTATTACATAGCAAATTAATTAAATGTTAGCAAGGTAGAAGCCATTATTGAAATTATTGATAAGTAGCTAGGTTCATTGGGCGCCCACCCAAAATGGAACCAGGTCTACCTAGCTAGGACAACCAAGGTATCTCCAGGGTTGTGTCTAGGTTGCCTAGGTTAGGAAATGACTTACCTGGATAACCCAGGCTTACTTGCTTTCTTTTTTAGTTTTTAAATACATTTTTATACCACTTCTATAATTTCCAACAACCTTTTTTATTTTTATTTTTGTACCCACACTTCTATGATTCATGCCAAACAGAGACTATATCACAAGAAGATATAAGAGGACATTGACTCAACCCAAATCAATAAATATTTTTGTTAGTAAATTCCACTCTCAATCTACATTAAAACCAAAGTACTAATCTGAAACTAAAAAAGGAAAAAATACAGTTGAAAAACTCATGCTTTTACCCGTCAAAACTCACTACCCAGCTGATAAAAAGAAGAGAAAAATAAAACATATACTTTCCCCAACTATTCAACATCCTGCCAGCAGGCCAAATCTTTGTTTATATGCTACAAGAACTAGAATTGGCCGAGACATGAGCATAGCACAATTTTTCAAACAAATGTGTATTGTTCGTCAAACATAAACAGTTTAAGTAGGCAATATCCTCTTGTTACAAACAAAAACAGGTTGGTTTTTTTTCATCATTCAAGTCATAGAATTTTCGAGTTGGAAGAAATCAACATCAAATAAAATATTATAATGAAGAACATCACTTGCAAGATCCACTTCTTCAAAAATGTTTTGCTGATGTATAGCTAATCCTAAGAGCTTAAAGATAAATGAAGAATACATAGCATAAGCTGAGGTAATGATCATAAATCATAGAACACAAATCAAGTTGACCCATCAAAACTGAACTCACTATGCAAAATTTATTAGATACTCGACTAGAATACTTGAATAAATGGCATACGCCACAAAAACAGTAAAAATAAAATAAAAAAGAAACAGACATGAAAGAGTCCCTCTGCCAAACTTGGAATAAATAAGAACTCATGAACTTTATGTCTACATTAATTACCTCAAAAGGGTCCCTCTGCCACTTATAATAAGAAGGTAAGGTGAGATAATGAACTTTAGGAAACAGATAATGGTAAGGACTAAAAAATATGCATAATAAAACATGCCATGATATAGAAACAGTTCAACACGAAAGAGTTGGGCTGGGATTCATAATTAGAAACAGTTAAGGTGAGATAATGGCTGCAGGTTAAGACCAAGAATTTATATGTTGAACTAAAGCTGTTATGTCTGAAGTTTTAGCTGTAAGAAAGGCGGTCGAAACATGCTTAGACTTGGGTTTTAGCATAACTTAGTTGAAGGTGATGCTTTAGTGTTAATTAAGGATGTGATGAGTGAAGAAGATTGCTAAACCTGGTATGGGCATTAATATTCAGGCAGGCCAAGATGATTCTGAGACCACTTTCATCATGAATACTAAGACCCAAGTTTTTAATGATTTTGGGTTATTAATGTTGGGAAATCAGGCACAGCGGAATAAATAAAAATGGAAATAAAAGAGCACTCCCACTCACTCAATGACACCAAGAAATTTAACGTGGTTCGGCAACTGCCTACATCCACAGAAAAGAGCTTCACTAATAAATAGTGGTACACAAGAAAATATTACAGAGGAGGAGGATCATACTCCACTCAACTCTACTCTCTTTTTTTCTCTCAGAACTCTCCTGATTCTCTCTCTTTTCTTTTCTTCCTTGGTATTTTCTGAAGCTCACAGCGAGAGCCTCAATTTATAGGGGCTAAATGCATATGAATGCATTTAATGGTAACTGCAAATGCAGTTACCCGCTGGGCGTTACAAGCTGAGAAGCAAGCAGTCAACAATGACTGCTTGCTTTGGGCAGGGATTTCAACAATTCTCCCCCTCCATGCCCATTTACCTAGATGCTATCCATTCCAGCTATGTCTCTGCATAGCTCAAGCTTCTCACTTGTAACCACCTTCGTCAGCATGTCCGCTGGATTCTCTTTCGTATGGATCTTCACAAGCTTTAACAGCTGTTGTTCCATCGCTTCGCGTATCCAATGATAGCGGATATCAATATGCTTGGTGCGGGAATGGTACATTGAATTCTTGCTCAAGTCTAGAGCACTTTGACTATCACAATATACCTTGTAGTCTTCTTGACTAACCCCTAGTTCTTGGAGAAAACGCTTCATCCACAACATCTCTTTCCCAGCTTCTGCTGCTGCAATGTACTCTGCCTCTGTTGTAGATAAAGCAACACACTTCTGCAATTTGGACTGCCAAGAGACAGCTCCTCCTGCAAATGTGAAGAGAAATCCCGAAGTAGATTTCCTGCTATCCAGATCTCCTGCCATATCTGAATCTGTAAAGCCTTCCAAGACTGGTTTAGCTCCCCCAAAACACAAGCACATCTTCGATGTACCTTTCAGGTACCTGAGAATCCACTTGACTGCATTCCAATGATCATTTCCTGGATTTGAAAGGAATCTGCTCACCATGCCTACAGCATGAGCAATATCTGGTCTGGTACAAACCATTGCATACATCAGGCTTCCTACTGCTGAAGAGTAGGGGATTGCTTCCATCTCTTCAATCTCTTTCTTTGAAGAGGGACATGAGCTCTTACTCAACTTGAAGTGGTTAGCAAGTGGAGTATTGACTGGCTTTGCATCTCCTATGTTGAAACGCTTAATTATCCGTTCAACATATTTTTGTTGTGATAGCCACAACCTTTTGGCTTTCCTATCACGAACAATCTTCATGCCCAAAATTTGTTGTGCTGGGCCTAAGTCCTTCATGTCAAAGGACTTGGATAGTTCCTTCTTTAGTTTGTTAATCATGGACCTATCCTCACCAATGATTAACATATCATCAACGTAAAGAAGGAGTATGACAAACTTGTCATCCTGGAACCTTCGAACATAGACACACTGATCTGCAACAAGTCTCTTGTAACGATGACTCATCATGAATGAGTCGAACTTCTTGTACCATTGCCTCGGCGCTTGCTTGAGGCCATAGAGACTCTTCTTTAACTTGCAGACTAAGTGATCTTTCCCTGGAGCTTCAAACCCTTCTGGTTGCTCCATATAGATTTCCTCCTCCAAATCTCCATGGAGAAAGGCTGTCTTCACATCCATCTGTTCGAGTTCCAAATTCAAGCTGGCCACCAATCCGAGTATGACTCGGATTGACATCATCTTCACCACCGGTGAAAAAATCTCGTCAAAGTCGATTCCCTTCTTCTGCTGGAATCCTTTGACAACCAATCTGGCCTTGTACTTTATCAGCTTCCCTTGGCCATCTTTCTTCAGCTTGAACACCCATTTGTTCTTTAGGGCTTTCTTTCCTTCAGGAAGTTTCACCAACTCATAGGTCTGATTTTTCTGCAAAGAACTCATCTCTTCTTGCATTGCTTGCACCCATAGGCTTCTATCAGCATGAGTTTGAACTTCTTGGAAGCTCTCTGGCTCCCCCTCATCAGTAAGCAGAATATAGTCTGATTCCGGATATCTCCTCGACGAAATCAGTAGGCGGCCTCTTGCTGATCTTCTTGATTGAGCTTCATCAACCAAAGGAGGTTCATCACCATCTAACCCTTGTGGTGGTACACCAGCTTCTGGTGGAGAGGGTTCTTGCTCCCCCTGCTCAATACCCTGAGCTTCTTCTTCTGCTTCTGGATCTCGATCTTGCATATCCTCATTATCTGTGGCGAACTGTAATGGTGCAGGATCTGTAGTATAGGAACTAAGCTCTATTGGCATTGAGGAAGCTTTAGTTCCTATGTACTGGTTTTCATGGAACACAACGTCCCTACTTCTGACAATTCTCTTTGTCACTGGATCCCATAACTTATATCCGAATTCTTCATCTCCATATCCAACAAAGATACATGGAGTTGACTTGACATCGAGCTTCTGTCTCAGCTCCTTGGATACGTGTGCAAAGGCTTTGCACCCAAACACTCTCAGGTGAGAGTAAGAGACATCTTTTCCAGACCAAATCTTCTCAGGAACTTCAAATTTCAGTGGTGCAGAAGGTGATCTGTTGATTAGGTAACAGGCAGCACGAACTGCTTCACCCCAGAATGGCTTTGGTAACTTGGCCATACTGAGCATGCATCTTGTTCTTTCCATGATGGTCCGATTCATTCTTTCGGCTACACCATTGTGCTGAGGGGTATATGGGACCGTCTTCTCATGTCGAATACCGCGATCAACGCAGTATGCTGCTAACCTTTTGGAAATATACTCTCCTCCATTGTCTGTTCGCAGACACTTCAGCTTCTTTCCCGTCTCTCTTTCCACTAGGTTGTGAAAACTTTTGAAGTGCTCGAAGACCTGATCCTTTGATTTCAAAATATATACCCAGACTTTTCGTGAAGCATCATCAATGAATGTCACGAAATATCTGTTACCTCCCAATGACTCTTTTTCCATGGGACCACATACATCAGAGTGTACCAGACTCAACAACTCTGATCTTCTCTTTGTAGAGGAATTAAACGAGACTCTGCGTTGTTTGCCAAACAAACAGTACTCACAAGGGTTTAACGCTGTTCCTTTGGCAACTTTGATGAGTGCCTTCTTCACAAGCGTATCCAACCCTTTCTCACCCATGTGTCCGAGTCTCTTGTGCCACAGATTCGGTGATGCCTCGTCTTCCATTGCATTGAGGCTATCAGTATTGATCTTCACATGGGTCTTGTACAACGTACCGCAAATATGTCCTCGGGCGACAACCATGGCACCTTGTGACAGCTTCCAAGTGCCTTTGCTGAAGTGGCTGTCATAGCCCTGTCGATCAAGAGCTGTTCCGGAAATCAGGTTGATCCGAAGGTCAGGAATGTGTCGAACATCCTTCAACACCATGGTGCAACCAGTGTTGGTTTTAATCTGCACTTTACCAACTCCCACGATCTTAGAGGAACTGGCGTTCCCCATCCTTACCGTACCAAAGTCTCCTGCTTTGTACGTAGTGAAAAATTCACTTTGGGAAGTGGCGTGGTATGATGCTGCTGTGTCTACCACCCACTCAACATCGTGGCTTGCAACGTGCAGACACATCTCGTCACTGGTGGAAAGTACTGCTACATCTCCAGAAAGAGTGACAAGAGTTTCACCATCTTCTTTCTTCAGCTTATTGCTTTGACCTTGCTCCCTTAAAAACTTGCGGCAGTTTTTCCTCATGTGGCCTTCTTTGCCACAATGGTAACACTTCATGTTACCCGTCTGCTGGTTCCTGCTACTGCTGGACCTTCCACGTGGCTGAGACTTTCCTCTGTTTCTGCCTCCACTTCTCCCTCTATCATTACCTTGAGGCCTTTCTCTACTCTCGGTGACTAGGACATGAGACTGATTCATGCCCGTCTCCTTTCGTCTGGCCTCCTCATTAAACAGGGCATCCTTAACCATCGTCATGGTAAGTTTGCCATCTGGAGTAGAGTTACTTAAGGAGACCACCAGCGTCTCCCAACTATCTGGTAATGAACTGAGAAGTAGCAGGGCTTGTTCTTCATCGCCAAGATTCAACTTGACGGACCCGAGCTGGTTAACTAGGTTTTGAAACTCGCTAGTATGCTCGGCAACAGAGGTGTCGCTCTTCAATTTCAAGTTAACAATCCGTCTCATCAAGAGGGCCTTGTTTCGAGCAGTCTTAGCTTGATACATATCCTCCAACTTCTTCCAGAGGTTATATGCATCTGTCTCTTGGGCCACGTGGTGAAAGACACTATGGTCGATCCATTGCCTGATCTGACCGATAGTCTTCTTGTGCATCTTTTTCCACACTTGATCCGTAAATTCATCTGGTTTCTTCCCTTCATTTTCTAAGGGGTCAGATAAATCTTTACAGTTCAAGAGATCCTCCATCCGAGGTCTCCAAAGACTGTAGTTTGAGGCAGTCAGCTTTATCATGGCGCCTGATGCTGAATCCTCCATGGATTTAGACTGAATCTAAATACAAAATGCAAGTATAGGATCTTCGAGGTGGAATATCACAAAACGGACAGCACTGTAGTGTCCGGAACGCCTGATTTTGTTGAAAACGTGTCTTGTTTCGTCAAAATCGGACTCAGATAGCACAAGGATGACCCAAAAAACCCAAAAACAGGAATCTGCCACGCGTGCAGCGCGTAGTCCGCGAAAAACGCGTAGGCGCGTGTGTGTCACGCGCCTTCTAAAGTCACAGGCGCGTGAGGCGCGTTAAGGTCACGCGCTGATGACTTCCCTGGAGCGCGTGCGGCGCGTGGTGCGCGTGGATGTTACGCGCTTGAACTTCTGCTGGGCGCGTGGGTACGTGTCGAGAGTGGGCTTCACTCTCAGACCTTCAGGAGGCGCGTGGGGGCGCGTGCAGCGTCCTTTCGGCCTCTGGTTTTCACCGTTTTTCTTGTCTTGCTAGGACGAACACAGTGGTGTGCTCAGATTTTTAAAATGAGCAACCTACTAAAAACGTGTTTTCTGAGAAAAACACTCCTTCAAGCAAAAGCTCTGATACCACTTGTTGGGAAATCAGGCACAGCGGAATAAATAAAAATGGAAATAAAAGAGCACTCCCACTCACTCAATGACACCAAGAAATTTAACGTGGTTCGGCAACTGCCTACATCCACAGAAAAGAGCTTCACTAATAAATAGTGGTACACAAGAAAATATTACAGAGGAGGAGGATCATACTCCACTCAACTCTACTCTCTTTTTTTCTCTCAGAACTCTCCTGATTCTCTCTCTTTTCTTTTCTTCCTTGGTATTTTCTGAAGCTCACAGCGAGAGCCTCAATCTATAGGGGCTAAATGCATATGAATGCATTTAATGGTAACTGCAAATGCAGTTACCCGCTGGGCGTTACAAGCTGAGAAGCAAGCAGTCAACAATGACTGCTTGCTTTGGGCAGGGATTTCAACAATTAAGTTTGTTTAGTTACTAATCTTTTAAAAAGCTTGAATATACGTAACATGTGGTTGCCCATGATTAAGCCTAACATGGATTAATCATTTTCTTCCAACTAACTAATGGACTTTAGAATCATTTTGCGATGCTTTTTATAAGACCCATTTGAAAATCTAGGAAACTCTAGGTCCACTAATTGTCACGAACTTTCAGGTCGAAGCGTGCAAATTAAAGACTGTTTTTCCTTGATAAATCGAGGAAGGGGAAGGATGTAAAAGCTAAAGTAGTTCATGAAATTAGATGCCTATAGCCGTAAAAGGAGATGCTAGGTGGACCTGTACACTAGTGTTGTATCTAATGCGTCAGGTATCTATTCACTTACATGGTTTGGTACTTGTCAAAATAGATGGTCTTTGTATCTAATGCGTCAGGTAGCTATTCACTTAAATGCAAGAATATTGCTAATAAAATATTAAAATAAGAGTTCTATCATATTATGTAAAAACAAATCAATATGCATTTTAGTTAATTCATTAATTACATGTAAAGTAAACTGATCATCTATTAATTTTTGTGGCATCATCACTATATCTTTTCTTTTTCTTTATCTCTCCTCTATAGAAAATAATGTAATACCCAGAGCCTAAGCCCAAACCAGAAGGAGGCCAAGCCCATGACGAAGCTAGGCAGGCCCACGACGATGTCGTTTTGGTAGTGTCTTCTTTCCTGACTGCAATTTTCTTTCCAGACTGTTTTTTTTTTTTTTTTGGCTTTCCCTTCAGTTTCTTCACTTCCGAAAATCCCTCCACCTCAAATCCAATTTTCGCCACGTCTTTGCGGTTTTCTTTTCTTTTCCATCACACACTCAGGCTCGCACTCACCCACGGCGCCACTCGTTGGTTTCACTACCAGATGATCGAGTCATCCTCCAAACTCTCTCTCTCGCTCTTCTCTTTCTACGTAAGTTCTCACCGCCCCACGATCCAGTCACTGCTCAAGCCCTTCTCGATTGGTCTTATTGCCATGAAACACAAAAGTGTTTTTCGTCCCATCCAAACTGTGTAACGCAGCCCTTCCCATCCACAAAGCACCGTAAACCAAACCATGCATACAGCCACCCTTCCGACCCCTTCACGTAGCAGCCATGCACCATGGCGGGAAACAAGTACCCCACCGTGCCCAGCCCACACCAAAACCAGCCCCTATTTTATGCTATGGTTCGGACGAAGCGCGCAGGAAACAGCAAGAAATAAAGAGATGATTCTGGAAGAAATGATGCGATGCACTTGTGTTAGGGCTAAGAGGGTTAATTATGTCTTTCTCTTATTTGTCAATTACTTTATTGTATTTCATTATATTTTATTTACTTTCCAGCAGGAGCACGTCTCGAGGACCTGGTCTTTAGGGATAATGCGTAGTGGGTCAAGTGTGCTTGTAGTGGGTAGTTAATTATTATGTTGGTCGTGGGCCATCTGTTTGGTCCCTATTTAAGTCCTTTTTACAATTCAAAGAAGTACGATATCACTTTTCTAATAGTTTTTCCGTGGAGGCAGTGGCTCCTCGAAAGCCATACAGTACATTTATATTCTCAAAGCTATAGTAACACTGCTCCTAACAGTGGTCTCAGAGCCACGTTCCTGCGCCAAGGCTGAAGGTACCTGTCACGCCCTGCTGGCTGAAGCAGTCTCTGTTTTGAAGGGAGAAACAACACACCTGCGAGAGGAACAAGCAACACAAAAGCAAATGCTAGATGCAGTGCTGCAGCAATTAAACAACCTTGCTGCCAGTTATGATCAACTGGCTGTAATGGCTGGAAATCACAATTCAGGAGAAGGACCCTCAAACAGACAGGTTAGTAACAATCCTTTATTTGAAGGGGGAGGGGGAATTCATGCTAGATCCATTAGAATTGAATTTCCAAAATTTGATGGTACTGAACCAATGGAATGGGTTCTTAAAGCAGAACAATTTTTTGCATATTTTAGTACCCCAGAAGATCAAAAAATACAAATTGCATTTTTTCACATGGAAGGGAAAGCTTTGTCATGGTATTGTTGGTTAAGAGACTCAAGCCCTGTTCATAGGTGGAGGATTTTGTGACTGCACTAAAGGTGCGATTTGGGCCTTCTACTTATGAGGACCCCATTGGGGCTTTTACTAAACTAAGACAAACGGGAACAGTAGAAGAGTACCAAACTCAGTTTGAAGCTTTATCCAATAGGATCAAAGGGCCCACTGAAGAGTTTAGAATTAGCACATTCATTAGTGGTCTCAGGGATGACTTAAAAATCATGGTGACTATGTTTAAACAAACTTCACTATCAGCTACCTTTGGATTGGTCAAATTACAAGAAGAAGAAGTACACAGAAGAAATCAGGGAACCCAAACCAGAAATTTTCCTTCCACTACCATATATAACCCAAAACCCATTATCTCAGCACCTGTCCTCAGACTACCTCCACCACTACCTAAACCAGAACAAAGGACCCCACCAAATTCTACCTATCCACCCCGCAGAAATACTTTCCCAATTAAAAGAATCACCCAAACTCAAATGGAAGAAAGGAGGAGTAGAGGATTATGCTACTATTGTGATGAAAAGTATCACCCAGGTCATAAATGTAGTAGGCCTAAATTGTTCCTACTGGAAGGGTTAGAAATTGAGGAGGAACCAGGGGAAAGTGAGGGAAACTTAGCTGTTATTCAGATTGAGGAAAGTCCAGTAGAAGAGAAAGAAGTAGGGGAATTATTGGGAATTTCTCTACATGCCTTAGCTGGATCTATTTCTCCTAAAACTATGAGGGTAGAAGGTAGCATAAACCAACAGAAAATTCTGATTTTAATCGACACAGGGAGTACACACAGTTTTGTGGATTCACATGTAGCAAGGAGATCACAACTGCCAGTGGAAGGAAGCCAGCTAGCAGTAAGGGTGGCTAATGGGGATAGCCTTCCTTGCCAAGGTTACTGTAAGGCAGTCCCACTCCAAGTACTGCACTTGCATTTTAAGGCTCCTTTATATGTCTTAACTCTAGGTGGTTGTGATGTTGTTTTAGGGGTGGATTGGCTAAGGAAATTGGGACCTATTTTGTGGAATTTTTCTGATCTTACTATGCAGTTTAATCTCAAAGGGGTGGAGTCTAAGTTACAAGGGATTCAACCTTCTAGAGAGGTGTTGGAGGAGGAAGATCACAATCTCAAGCTAAGGAAGGGAACACTTAGGGGAGTCTGGATTCAGATGCTGGGAGAGGAAGTTAGCAGTTCTGAGAAGGAAGCAAAACCTGGGATACAGCAGGTATTGGGAAAGTTTGAGGCAGTTTTTTCTTAACCCCATGGTTTACCTCCACCCAGGAGTCATGACCATCGGATTCCACTCCAGGCAGGATCCAAACCAGCAAGTTTAAGGCCCTACAGGTACCCTTACTACCAGAAAACTGAGATTGAAAAACTAGTTGCTGAAATGCTTAATAGTGGAATTATAAGGAGAAGTCAAAGTCCTTATTCTTCTCCTGTTTTATTGGTGAGAAAAGCTGATGGGAGTTGGAGGATGTGTGTCGATTACAGGGCATTAAACAAGGATACCATTAAGGATAAGTGTCCCATTCCTAACATAGATGAATTGTTAGATGAGCTTTATGGGGCTGAGTTCTTTTCTAAACTAGACCTACGTTCTGGTTATCACCAAATCAGAATATACCCAGAGGATATATACAAAACTGCTTTCAGGACCCATGAGGGTCACTACGAGTTTTTGGTGATGCCTTTTGGCCTCACCAATGCTCCCTCAACTTTCCAGGGATTGATGAATGAAGTGTTCAGGCCCTACCTCAGGAAGTTTGTATTGGTGTTTTTTGATGATATTCTAATCTATAGTAAGACACTGCAGGAGCATTTGCAGCATCTAAGCACTGTTCTGGAGATTCTGAAGTCTCACCAATTCTATGCTAAGGCTTCTAAATGCATATTTGGAAGCACGGAAGTGGAGTACTTGGGACACCTAATCTCTAAGGCAGGAGTCAAGGCAGATCCACAAAAGATAGCAGCCATGCAGGGATGGCCTGTACCTACTAATCTAAAAGCCCTAAGAGGTTTTTTGGGCCTCACAGGGTATTATCGTAAATTTGTGCAGGGTTATGGCATGATTGCAGCACCACTTACAGCGTTGTTGAGGAAGAATTCATTTGTGTAGACTGAGAAGGCACTACAAGCATTTAATCAATTGAAGCAGGCAATGATCAGCCCACCAGTTCTAAGAGTCCCAGATTTTTCAAAACAGTTCGTGGTGGAGGTTGACGCATCGGGGAAAGGGCTAGGTGCTATACTAATGCAGGAGGGGCAACCCATAGCTTATTTAAGCCAAGCTCTGAAAGGTAAAAGCCTGACCTTATCAACTTATGAAAAGGAATTGCTTGCATTAGTTATGGCTGTGAGGAAGTGGAGGCATTATTTGTTGGGGTAGTTTTTTGAGGTCCGCACTGATCAGTAGGCCTTAAAACACTTATTGGAACAAAGGATTGGAACCCCTGCCCAGCAAAAGTGGGTTTCTAAACTGATGGGATATGATTTTTTGGTGGAATATAAAAGTGGAAAAACCAATACTGTTGCAGATGCCCTATCCAAATTACCAATCACAAATGAACCAAACACCTCAACCCTCCAAACAGCCAACCCCCGACTACCACAAACCAATGACAACCCAACCAACCAATCCAATGAACCAACCATACAAGCATTTAGCATGATACAAGCCACATGGATAGAGGAGTTAAAGAAAACCTACCCCCAAGATCCCCAGTTGCAGGAGCTGTTGTGCAACTACCATCAGGGGATCTTGGACCTTTCCCATTACCAACTCCGAAATGATCTCCTCTTTTACAAGGGGAGACTTCATCTAGGAACACTAGTGCCTTTCCAGCAGCAGATCCTGCAATAGTATCATAGCAGTCCATTGGGGGGCCACACATAAGTGTATAAAACATATTCAAGGATAAAAAATGAGTTTTACTGGCCTGGGTTAAGGAGGGATGTCAGGACCTTCATCCGGGAGTGTGACACGTGCCAAAGAAATAAGGTTGAAAACCTTCACCCAGCAGGTTTACTTCAACCCCTTCCAATACCCGAAAGGAATTGGATGGACATCAGCATGGATTTTGTAGAGGGGTTGCCATCATCAGAGGAGTACACTGTAGTAATGGTGGTAGTGGATAGACTAAGCAAATATGCTCATTTTATACCACTGCATCACCCTTACACAGCTCTGAAAGTGGCTAGGATTTTTATGGAAAACATATTCAGATTACATGGGTTACCTCAGACAATAGTCAGTGACAGGGATCCAGTATTTACCAGCCAATTTTGGACAGAGTTGTTCAGAATTTGTGGGACTGATCTATTGCTAAGTTCGGCTTACCATCCACAGACGTATGGTCAAACTGAAGTGGTCAACAAAAGTCTTGAGTGTTATCTCAGATGTTTCATTAATGACAGACCAAAAAATTGGAAGAAATGGCTAGCCCTGGCAGAGTTCGTATACAACACCTCCACTCACAATTCCACCCAAATATCCCCTTTTGAAACAGTATATGGATTCCCACCCCCAAAACTTTTACCATATGAACCAGGTGCTACCAAAGTGCAGGCAGTAGAAGAAGAGCTCAAAGATCGAGATTTTATTAGTAAGCTAGTGAAAGAAAATCTCCAAGAAGCACAATCTCGAATGAAACGACATGCTGATAAAAAGAGGACCGATAGAGTGTTTCAAGAAGGAGACTGGGTCTACTTACGATTGAGGCCTTACAGGCAAATGTCAGTGGCCATGCGAAGGAACCTTAAGCTCTCTCCTAGATATTTTGGGCCATATCGCATCCTACGCCGTGTAGGCAAGGTTGCGTATCGCCTGGATCTACCACAGGGAGCTCAGATTTACTCCACCTTTCATGTCTCATGCTTAAAGCCGAAGGTTGAAGAAGAAGGGTCGCAGAGCTGGAGTTGAGGTTCTCATTCACTGGAAGGGGACAAATGTTGAAGATGCGACATGGGAGGATCTTGAAGACTTGAGGATGCGATTTCCAGATCTTGTGGACAAGATCTTTTGATGGAAGGAGGTATTGCTATGGTTCGGACGAAGCGCGCAGGAAACGGCAGGAAATAAAGAGATGATTCTGGAAGAAATGATGCGATGCACTTGTGTTAGGGCTAAGAGGGTTAATTATGTCTTTCTCTTATTTGTCAATTACTTTATTGTATTTCATTATATTTTATTTACTTTCCAGTAGGAGCACGTCTCGAGGACCTGGTCTTTAGGGATAATGCGTAGTGGGTCAAGTGTGCTTGTAGTGGGTAGTTAATTATTATGTTGGTCGTGGGCCATCTGTTTGGTCCCTATTTAAGTCCTTTTTACAATTTAATGAAGTAAGATATCACTTTTCTAATAGTTTGTCCGTGGAGGCAGTGGCTCCTCGAAAGCCATACAGTACATTTATATTCTCAAAGCTATAGTAACACTGCTCCTAACATTTTAGCCACTTGAAACAGAGCAACAACAGCCTAGTCCTCAATCCCTTTTCAGAGCCACCAGTCACTGCAAGGAAATACAACGGCGTCGATCTGTAGAGGCCCAGAAAATGCAGGTCTTGCCACCCCAGGTCTACCGTTTTCCTCACGGTAAGCCACCGGCACCCTCTCCATTTCTCCCCCTCTCGGTTTACTTTCTCTCTCTCTCAGTGCCCCGACGTCGGGAAAGCCACCTTCCACAGCAACCTAACTTCGCCATTACCTCCTTCCCTCACGGTGAGCCTCCGTCGCACTAGGATCTCTTTTGGATGCTGCTCTTCATTTTTGATTTGTTTTCTTGATTCTCCAGAAACAACAAGTGTATGCATTTGACTCCAGTCATGATTTCCCTGGTAATTACAGAAATGCCATCAGGCCTTTGGTTATTGTTTATACGTAAAGCAGCTGATCATACCTTTTAAGTGTTTTTACTTTTTTTTGCCCTTCGCCTTCAAGTTCAAGTTATAAAAGTACCTAGTGCTTTTACTAATATATTTCATTAGTTTTGATTTTACTATTGATGGGCCTGGGTCTCATTGTAGAAAAATTCTGTGTTTTTGTTTTTAAATGTACTCCAACTTATTTTTAAATTAGTCTTAAAAGTGGATTAATAAAAATTACTTACGGTTTATAATATTATTATTTAGTATTAATTTTTATAGTTAGATGCCGGTAATAAATAAATTAGAGCTTAATTAGTCAAAGATTTATTAAGTGAATATCGAGGTATTTGAGAATTTATGATATTTTGGGTATCGAGAAATTTAGATTTTTGAAAAATAAGTTACCTAGCGTTTCAGGTTTAAGTATTGAAAAATATGTTGATTTTGGATATTTATAGAAATTTTGTGGCAATATTATAGGTGATGATTGATTTTCATTTAGGACTGTTGTAGAGAAATTCTAAAAGACTAAAAAGTCCAAGTAAGCGATGTTCATATACTAGTTTTGCACAAAAGAAATTAAATGAGGTTGACTTTGAAAATATGCATGTTTGTTTTTTAAAAGAAATCTGAAAACGACCTCAGATGTTTGTTTTACATATGCATAAATTTTTATATAAGAGAAAGTATTTTCTGTCATGACTGGTGTAGACATGAACTAATTTTGTACATTCTAATTTTGAACTATGCAAAAAGAGCGAATATGAGAATCTAAAAGTTTTTGCTGTGAATAAATGAAGATGTTTTGATTCTGTTTATTTTGAACATGTGAAATGATTTGAAGTTGTTCAGTACTTGTTTTGATATGATGTGGCATCTGAAAACCTTGACATGAATTTCTGATTCTGTATCTGAATATGATCTGGTGCCGATGATGTTCTGTTATATTTCTGTGAAGGCTTAACCACGGGTATAATGGTGGTTTATAACCCTACCACGAGATGAGAAACATGGTATACGGCTTAACCACGGGTATAATAGTGATTTATAACCCCACCACGGGGTTAAACATGGTATTTGTCCCGATGCAATGCTTCGATATGATATGAAGATGATGTCTCAGTTTATGATATGTCGAAAGATTTTTGAATAAGAAAGTTTTTCTGAAAGTTTCACTCTGATATTTTATAACAAGTCTTGTTTCATTCTGAAAGTAAATATGTTGTTTCTACATTCTGAAAGTAAATATTATGTTATGCATACGAAACTTTATAAATGCTTATATTTATATGCTAGTATAAGTTCTCTGCTTACTGAGTTGTTGATAACTCACCCTTTATCTCCATAATATTTTTCAAATATTTTGATGTTTCAATTGAGGATCAAGATTATGAGGCATTGGGTGAGATGATTTAAAGTATAGTGGATTAAGCATAGAAAGTTTTTAAGACTATTGGCTTTTTTATTAAGAAATTTTATTGTGTTATGATGACTTGGCATTTTGGAAATTTGGTTATATAGAGAAAATATGTTTGAATCGAAATTTTTATATGATATTATGAATTTGGAGTCTATTATTATATTGTTAAAATATGATTTTAAGTGATAATAAGTAACTCTCCAACTCGTCCAGGACCGGGGCGTTACAAAGAGGGCCTAAGATACGTGGTGCACACTGCACTATACCTTAACGTTTGGGTTAATTGACAATTTCTATTTTCTTTCTTTCTTTGTTTCCTACTATTTCCCGTTACAGTAGTGTCATGCATTATTATTTCAACATATACTCATTTTGTCTTCCATCTTTCAACTTCCGTTTTTATTTAAGTTATTTTTGTCATTTTGAGCTGGGATAGACGCATTGCTTGCAATGACGGGATGAAAATATTGAAAAAAAATATAAAAGTTAAATGATATATTACATAAATTATTAACTAAAATACACAAAGTAGGGTTCTAGTTATTCAAAATAGATAAGAGTCTAGATATACATTGGGGATGCTCTAGTGGGAGGTGTAGAAGTCATTAATCTAGAAAAAGAAGGGTAACCAACAAAGAATATGGAACCAAATACTTTGTGCAAACGTAGAGGGGAGAAGAAGTTTCAAGAGGACAATCAAATTAAGATCCACCTGAAAAACAACCAACGTGTTCTAAATTGTCTGACGAAGACCAAAACAAAGTTAGATTTTCAAAATGAAAGGAATCCTGGGCCTGGAGGAGAGAAGCCCATCGCATGTATGACTTAATTGAGGAAGGATACAGTCTGAATGTCCATTTGTTTTAGATATAATATAATCAGTGAGAATAAACACTGCATAATCTGGATGGAAGACAACAGTACCATTTAATATTAACAATTCAAACAATTACAGCTTCTATTATAGCTAGATAAACATCAT
Source organism: Pterocarya stenoptera (assembly GCA_003123785.1). Lineage (NCBI taxonomy): Eukaryota > Viridiplantae > Streptophyta > Magnoliopsida > Fagales > Juglandaceae > Pterocarya > Pterocarya stenoptera. Next base: position 412,345 of record QEOT01003128.1, read on the forward strand.
CGTCAATGTCCATTTGTTTTCACAGTCACACTTAAAATCAGAAAGTATGTAAAGTAAGTTAGTGGTCATTGTATTGGTAACTGAACAATACGTTCTAATTTGTCTTAAGAAAGGACAGAGATTTTTTTTTGTAAGTAAGGACAAAGATGCAAGCAAAAGGACCACTAACAATAAACATGACAGTCAAAGCACATTGCCAAGCTATAGCAACATTTCCTTTCCATTCTAGAAACACAGTCATCAGTCTAAACACTTTGAGCTGAAACGCTGATCAGGAATTATTCTAAAACTTCATTCTCTACCTTTTGGGCATATGAAAACCAAATTCACATTCCCTAATCTCAAGGAGTGCAAATGAGGTAAAGGAAAAAATCTATGAACAGTTTCACCTGCAAAGAGGATCAAATTTGTACAGAAACCATTATTCTCACCTCTTCAAACTTCTCAAAGTTCTGAGCATCTAACTCATCCTTGACCTCAGGAATAAAAGCTGCTTCCATCTCATATAATCTGTCCCATTGTGATCCTTCAAACCATGGGTGTGCCTAATATGAGTATCCTCCATGGAGCCTTATGGTTTTTGGGGATTTTCATTTTGGGATAAATAATACTACAGACCCCCTTGAAGAAAAGATTTCATCCAGAAAACTTGTAAAACACCTTTAGATCCTAGAAGCTCAACAATCATGTTGTTCTACTCGATAATCGAACAAAGAGAATTTTCTTTTTTTGTTTTGATACATCCTTTCTTTACATATGACCTTATTAGCATTAGTAGTTCAGATGGGCTGGCAAAATTTACTCTGGTAGTTGATATAGTTGCAGTTATTGAGATATATATTGGAAATGGCTTAGTATATTTATTTTCTTTGTGGGGTGGAGGAGACAGATGGAGGGTTTACAACTGTAAGCCCTTACATTAGAGTCTCTACAACCCTCACATTATTTCAAATGCTTTATTCTCCCTCTGGCCAGAGTATATTATGTTGCGACCCTAGTTCCAGCCACCCTCAGAAAAGTAGTTTATGTTTTGTTTCACTTATACGAGAATAGAGTTTTGGTCTATGTGACATGGAAAGGATATCACCATTAGTGGGGTTATGATTGCCCAGAATCCAAGATAAGTGTCTGGTTTCTATATTAGATTGCTTCGATGAGATTTAAGGGTTTGTCTCTAGCATGTAAAGAAGGCCCTCGGTATTGGTGTGCGTGTGGACGTCAAGAATCCAAGATGGCTAAATTTACCAAAATGGCATAAGCATTATTTGCACATGCCTTTACTCCATTTTGAACTCTTTTAACTTCCGAACTTTAGATCAGAGTTAGACAAGGAACATGATATATGAGGTGATACAGAGTTCTGATTTCAATTATATTATTTTTGGTTTGAGAAATTGCAAGAATTCTCTGAGGCTTCTTAATATCCCCCTCCCTCTCTCTCTCTCTCTTTGAGTATAATTTTTTTCTCCAGAAGATTCTAACATGCCAGAGATTTGTCTCTGATATGCATTTTTTTTTTCTTTTCTCACATCACTGCAGCTAAGCTTCACTCTACGTACTAAAGCTTTATTACGTCTTTTGTAGTGACTCTTTCAATAATATATTGCAGATGCTCCCGTCCAAGGATGCAAATTTCGTTGGTCATATAATTCACAGAATTGTTCAGTATCAGCCTACAAGTTCTCTGGTTATGGTGCTGAGATATATTATTTATAGTAGAACAGAAAGAAAGAAAAAGAAGGGATGGGTGGTGAGGGATGTGGATCATACCATTCATGATTAGCCATGGTGGTACAAGGTCATTAATATTTGCATTGTCACTATCTCTATGCTTTGTTATTCTTCAAATTATTTCCACAATATTTCTTTTTCTAATTTTAACTTAAACAAACTGTCAATGAAGTTGGTATACTTCATTGACATTGACAGTGGCATATTCTATTTTTCTTTAATGTTTGATATTATTTTCCTTCTGCCCTTGTCTCTCAAGGCTTTGTTCTCTCTCAAGTCTCTCAACCTCACCGAAACACGGAAACAGAAACTTCGTCCTTCTTTCTCTAAGCTCGTAAGGTATCTTTCTTTGTACTTAGAGTTTTTTCTCATATTTTTCTCGTTTTTCTGTTAGATTCGTAACAAATTAGGGTTTTATTTGGTTCATCTGGTTTATATTATTTTTTCTTTGCTCTGTAAGCTTATTTCTATACCTTATCAATGGTTTTTTTCTATTTGGCCTACGAGCTTGTGTGGACTGTTGGTACTGGGAAGGTTGCAACTCCAACTCAGGCTCAGGAAGTAAGGCATTGTCTTTTGTTTTCATTAATCTCATTTGTTGGACTTAGCCCCATGTTTAACTAAGAGGTGTTTCTATAGCATACTTGTAGTGAAGTTGAAGCTTTTGATTGGAGACCATATAGAAAAAGGTGCTTCTTGTTTTCTAAATTTACCTGTGTTCTGTACATTATAGATGTAACTTATTTTTCCATTTTTAAATGTAGACTGTATAGAATTATCCCCAAAAATAATAGTATAAAATAAAGGAAGACCGTACTACAAAATGCCAACAAGATAATATTTTGTTTGGAAGAATATCATCGATTCAGGATGTGCATAAATTACATGTAGTAATATTGTTTTAACGGGGAGAGAGAGAGAGAGCCGTATGAGGGAGTTTGCTTCAGAGATATGCATATGGAGATTGCTTTCATAATTCTTGTAATACATAGAATGAGGATCTAGAATCCCATAATTGTTATTCATTTATATAGTAGTATGATGCCGTCAAATGATTAGATGCTCTAACCGTCAAATGATGAGAACTCTATGTATCCCATCTATATATTAAAATTATTGGTCATATCAGTAAGTAATTTTTTTATTATACCATAGGGCAGGTCTTAACCATTTAGTTAAGTAAAAACAAGGATTTTTAACTCTATGGTAGGTACATTTTGAATTGAGGAAATGGCTTCATGCAAACACTAGTCCTGAAGTTGCTGTGGCAACCCGGATTATTTACGGAGGTCTTTTCATTATTCCATCCATCATTGTACTTGACATTGTATTTGTGCGATCCTGTTATTATCTCAACTTGGAAGATAAGTCAAGTTTACTGAATTTAGCTTTTTCTCCAATAGGACATGCTCAGCTTGTTCTGATTTTGGGCTTATGATATTAATGGATTTTGCTTCGTTTGCCTGTTTATCAACTTGATTACAAAAGGGAAATTCTCAGCTTGTTTGAATTTTGGGCTATGATATTATTGGATTTTGCTGGATTTGCATGGCATGGTGAGGTCCATTAGTCACCTTGTAGAAGTGAAGATTGGAGTGTAAAACAAAGCAGCAATGTCTATCTGTTCTGCGTCTGCATTTGGCTGTTGAGCATTGAGCTTGTGGTTTTAGGACTGCTTTCATCGAATGGGCTTTACTCGATGCACTTAGGTTACGACTTTTGGGGCTAATATGCAAACTTTGGATCGAACTCTGATCAGATATATTGCAAACACACAGCGATGGAGGCCAAAGCAGAGGTAGTCGAAGGGTAAGGACCGATTTACGCCCAAGTAAACACAAACGGATATCTGGGCATGTATCAAAATAGAAGCAAACTAGTGGACATACAACCCTTAACAACTTCCACAGACCCATCAATGGATTCCTCTGGCTCCAATTAGAACCGGACGGGAACCTCAAAGGATATTAGTGGGATGGATCCACGTGGGCCTTGGACTACCAGGCGATGTCGGACCGATGCGAGCTCCTAAGTTCGTGCGGTTTGTGCAGACCTGGGTATGGTTGCTCATGTTTGGACAACCGAACGACGTTTCACTCAAGTGAGGAGTGAAGAAAGATGGGGGGCAGAGGGAGAATGGGGAAGATGAGGGAGGGAGAATGGGAGCTCTCGATTCAGAGGGAGGGACAATGAGATCTGGGGTTTACTCGAAATGGTGTATTTTGTTTTTATTTTTGGCCACGTCAGACCCTTTGCGCCGTGGCTGCACGAGGCGACTGCAAATAGAATTATTGTTTAACCATATCAATCCGTTATTATGCTTTCTTAGAAGCCATATATGCTCTCAATAGTCAGATCTCCGTATAGAACAATTGCTACCAACAATTAATATAACGGTATCTTCAGCACAAGGTCATTTTTGGATTATGGAGTGGCAATGGGTAGTGGATTACATGGTTGCCTCCTAGAAAATTCTGGTGCCATTAATTAACTCTAGTGAGGCTCAGAAGGAAATGGTCACTGTTCTGTCACTGTGAGGACCATAAAGTTTGGATTTCTTTTCCCGTTATTGTCACTGTTCTGCTTATTGTCGTCTGGAATATGCTGTGTTTTGACTTGGTTGGCTTCCTGTTTCCTCAGAGGGTGGTGATTGCACATTATTGTAGAAAATAAGTCAGATACCATGTAGAAAATCAGTAAAAATAGAATTTGAATTAAACTTATGTTTCTGATTAATCATTCGTTATGTACAGTAAGATGGTCTATCTATAGGAAAAGATTAGGCCAAGTGAAATAAGGAAATAAATAAAGAGAAGATCTGCTCATCAAAATGGTCTATCTAACTTTTTGGCTTTATAAAATCATTTATTATCTACACCTTAAATCCATCTTATTGGGTAGCCAGATAATTCTTATGAGCAATACTACTTACAGTCTCCATTTTGGATACTGCATTGCAAGTTTAGTTAATTTTATCTTTAAATTTTTTCAAAATTACAATAATAATCTTATCAAAATAGTACTTTTTTCTAGTTAATAAAAAACTTACACATGCAGTCTTCAAATGGGGACGAGAAATAGAATTTCTCAATCCTTATTATGAACTTGCTTATGAAACCTTGTTAGAGCCTTGGTTTTTGTATGTAATGCATCTTTTGTACAGGCCACAAGTCCCTGGAGCAATAGCAGGTCCATTACTGGGAGGGGCAGCTTTTGGGAGCAATCGTCTTATTAGATTTTGGGGCTTTACAAAATTTGTACAATTAGTTTAATTAGTTGTGATGTATTATTATTTATTTTATTCTTTGTAAATTTACGTTTTGCATTGTGATGTAACAACAATATTATCTATTTTGTATTTTTATTTATTTTGTTCTTTAATTTATTTTTTTATAAATTAATTTTAAAAAGTGTTTAAATCATTTAAAAAAAATATCTAGGCAATTTAATGATATTAGAATTAAAAAAAACAGCTATAAAAAAGTTTTAAAGTCTTTAAAAAAAAACCGGGACTAAATCTGGTTATAATCTGGATATCCGGGTTTGATCCGGATATCCGATTACAATCCGGATATCCAGATTGAATCTGGTTATCCGCTCAGATTAAATTCGGATTAATTCGGACAGATAACCGTTTGATTTTTAAAATTCAGATCCGGATCCAATTGCGCACCCTTACATGACTTATTAAAAAAATTAAAAATACAAACATAAAAGAGTAAAAAGAATTTATGATTTGACCCTTTCTCTTTTTGTATTTTTGGGTACCATACATTATTTTGAATATATATTTTTTAAATTTGTTTTTAATAATTCATGCAGTGTCTGTTAATTGGACAAAGTTAGGCGAATATAAAATATATGTAGTGCCTAAAACTTCTACTTCTAGAAGTAGGGCACGTATATTTATATATTCTTTCACGAAAATCACCTAAAACTCCACTCTTTTGAGGTCAAGTTTGCCTTAGTCCAAGTCAATAGTGCTCGAAATTTTAAATTCCAGCTGGTACTGAAAGTGAAGGCACCTCAAGTCAATGAAGTCATTGTTGAAACAAACACCTCCAATGCAAATTTATAAATGTGCAAATTGCTATCTGTAATGCGTAAGTAATGGGTCTAAGTAGTCCAAGACTCCAAGTCAATGTGGAAAATACACATCCTAACTTTAAACTTCAGACAATGAACATGCAGTACTCTAAACTCCGGTAACCCATTTTTCCAAAGTTTCTCATGCAGGGGTACTTGGAGTCATAATATTTCTTAATTTCAAAGTCTAAATACAATCATAAATTTAAAAAAAAAATGATATAATATAATATATGTACCAAGACCATTGGATTACATATTGTTTTGAAAGGGTCCACTCTAATATAAAATTTTAAAATACAAAATGATGATGTGAATCAAGCGAATAGGGTCATGATATTGTAAAACTTTTTTTCTTTTTCTTTTCTTTTTTTTTTTTTTTTTTTTGNAAATAAATTAATGTTTACTTTATTCTTTGTAAATTTGATATTATGTTCTTTGTAAATTTATATTTTGTATTGTGATGTAACAACAATATTATCTATTTTGTATTTTTATTCATTTTTTTCTTTAATTTATTTTTTTATAAATTAATTTTAAAAAGTGTTTAAATCATTTAAAAAAATATATGGGCAATTTAGAATTTTCTTGATATCAGAATTTTTTTTTTTAAAAAAAAAATGGCTATAAAAAAGTTTTAAAGTCTTTAAAAAAAGTCGGGACTAAATCTGGTTATAATCTGTATATCTGGGTTTGATCCGAATATCTGATTACAATCTGGATATCCGGATTGAATCTGGTTATTCGCCTAGATTAAATCCAGATTAATTTGGGCAGATAACCGTCTGGTTTTTAAAATTCAGATCTGGATCCAATTGCACACCCCTACATGGCTTGTTAAAAAAATTAAAAATACAAACATAAAAGGGTAGAAAGAATTTATGATTTGACCATTTCCCTTTTTGTATTTTTGGGTACCATACATTATTTTGAATATATATTTTTTAAATTTGTTTTTAATAATTCATGTGGTGTCTGTTAATTGGACAAAGTTAGGCATATATAAAATATATGTAGTGCCTAAAACTTCTACTTCTAGAAGTAGGGCATGTATATTTATATATTCTTTCACGGAAAGCACCTAAAACTCCATTCTTTTGAGGTCAAGTTTGCCTCAGTCCAAGTCAATAGTGTTCAAAATTTTAAATTCCAGTCGGTACTAAAAGTGAAGGCACCTCAAGTCAATGAAGTCATTGTGGAAACAAACACCTCCAATGCAAATTTATAAATGTGCAAATCACTCTCTGTAATGCGTAAGTATAATGGGTCTAAGTAGTCCAAGACTCCAAGTCAATGTGGAAAATACACATCCTAACTTTAAACTTCAGACAATGAATATGCAGTACTCTAAACTCCGGTAACCCATTTTTCCAAAGTTTCTCTTGCAGTGGTACTTGGAGTCATAATGTTTCTTAATTGGTCCAAAGTCTAAATACAATCATAAATTTTTAAAAAATGATATAATATAATATATGTACCAAGACTACCATTTGATTACATATTTTTTTGAAAGGGTCCACTCTAATTTAAAATTTTAAAATAACAAATGACGATGTGAATCAAGCGAATAGGGTCATGATATTGTGAAAGTTTTGTTTTTGTGAAGCTTGTTATCATTTTTAATATTATTTTTATTTTAAATTTTGAAAAAAATAAATTAATGTTAATTTAGTTTTTTTTGTTTGGAAATTTGAGATGAAATGTTTTGTGAAAAAGCTTGAAAAAGTTTAGTTGTATGAAAATGCATGTTGATCTGATAATCAGTACTGCAATTTGGGGAAATTAATGGCTATCAATTATTTTTTGGGTAGGGTTGGTTGACTCGAAATGCTAATGCATGGATTATAGACCAGTCACAATCAGTGTAAGTGGAAACTAATTAAAGCCTATCCATGTGAACGTGGAAATTAAAGACACTACTACTCTTTCATGCATAGGATTAGATTCCCATCAGTCAATGTCGAAATAATTTAGCTCCTCACTTACGTGAATTTTCATTCACGGAACATTCAAAGTATTATCTATACACGTTCTCCCATTATTGTGCTTTTAATGTTTTGTGCCAATTCAGAACTAATTTCGAAGACAACTAACTAATTGATGTAAATGACTTGAGATCAGACTCTTACAAACAATTCATCAAATAATATCTATTTTTCTTATTCTATAGTAGGCCACGTACAGTCAAAGAATCAATTAAGAACGAACTCAAGGCTAATATCAGCCTCTCACTACAAAAAAAAAAATTATGATGCAGTACATAGTCTCCTATATTGAGTATATGTGATCAATTTGTATGTCATTCTTACAAAAAAGAAATGTACCAAAGGCACAGTACTATTTGTCAATTTTAAAATTACCATGTGAAACATTTAACTAAATGAGTACTGAAGTGTACAGTCAGAATTTAAACTTAGAACCTTTAATCTGAAGTTGCTGTGGCAACCCAGATTATTTACGGAGGTCTTTTCATTATTCTATCCCTCATTGTACTTGACATTGTATTTGTGCGATCCTGTTATGATCTCAATTTGGAAGATAAGTCAAGTTTACTGAATTTAGCTTTTTCTCCAATAGGACATGCTTAGCTTGTTCTGATTTTGGGCTTAATGATATTACTGGATTTTCCTTCGTTTGCCTGTTTATCAACTTGATTACAAAAGGGAAATTCTCAGCTGGTTTGAATTTTGGGCTATGATATTACTGGATTTTGCTGGATTTGCCCTTTATAAAGTGAAAAATAGATATTTTAAGTTGACGTTTAGCTTCCTTAAACTTTGCTTGATATGTCTTTTCATCGAAGTAGTAATCTTTTTTATTTCCTTTTGACCATATTAATCCGTTGTTATGCTTTCTTAGAAGCCATAGATGCTCTCAATAGTCAGATCTCCTTATAGAACAATTGCTGCCAACAATTAGTATAGCGGTATCTTCAGCACAAGGTCATTTTTGGATTATGGAGTGGCAATGAGTAGTGGATTACATGGTTGCCTCCTAGCAAATTCTGGTGCCATTAAACTCAAGTGAGGCTCAGAACGAAATGGTAGTGTGAATTTTTGCATCTTTGAGGACCATAAAGTTTGGATTTTTTTCCCGTTATTGCCACTGTTCTGCTTATTGTTGTCTGGAATATGCTGTGTTTTGACTTGGTTGGCTTCCTGTTTCCTCAGAGGGTGGTGCACAGTATTGTAGAAAATAAGTCGCTGATACCATGTAGAAAATAAGTAAAACAGAATTTGAATTAGACTTCTGTTTCTGATTAATCATCCGTTATGTACAGTAAGATGGTCTATCTATAGGAAAAGATTAGGCCAAGTGAAATAAGGAAATAAATAAATAGAAGATCTGCTCATCAAAATGGTCTATCTAACGTTTTGGCTTTATAAAATCATTTATTATCTACACATTAAATGCATCTTATTGGGTAGCCAGATAATCCTTATTATGAACTTGCTTATGAAACCTTGGAAGAGCTTTGGTTCTTGTATGTAATGCATCTTTTGTACAGGCCACAAGTCCCTGGAGCAATAGCAGGTCCATTACTGGGAGAGGCAGCTTTTGGGAGCAATTGTCTTATCAGATTTTGGGACTTTACTGAAGACCCAAATTTGTCCAATTAGTTTAATTAGTTGTGATGTATTATTATTTATTTTGTTCTTTGTAAATTTATGTTTTGCATTGAGATGTAACAACAATAATATTATCTATTTTGTATTTTTATTTATTTTGTTCTTTAATTTATTTTTTTATAAATTAATTTTATAAACAGTGTTTAAATAATTTTTTAAAAAAAATCTGGGCAATTTAATGATATCAGAATTTTTTCTTTAAAAAAAAAAAAAACAGCTATAATTTTTTTTTAAAGTTTTAAAGTGTTTAAAAAAAACCGGGATTAAATCCGGTTATTATCCGGATATCCGGATTGAATCCAGTTATCTCCGGGCGGATAACCGCCCGGTTTTTTAAAATCCGGATCCGGATCCGGATCCGTTTATGGCCGGATATCCAGATCTGGATCCAATGGCACACCCCCTAATGGCTTATTAAAAAAATTAAAATTACAAACATAAAATGGTAGAAAGAATTTAGGATTTGACTCTTTCTCTTTTTGTATTTTTAGGTACTATACATTATTTTGAATATATATTTTTTAAATTTGTTTTTAATAATTCACGTGGTATCTGTTAATTGGACAAAGCGATGTATATATAAAATATATGCAGTGCCTAAAACTTCTACTTCTAGAAGTAGGGCATGTATATTTATATATTCTTCTAAAACTCCACTCTTTTGAGGTCAAGTTTGCCTTAGTCCAAGTCAATAGTGCTCCAAATTTTAAGTTCCAGCCGGTATTGAAAGTGAAGGCACCTCAAGGCAATAAAGTCATTATAGAAACTGACACCTCCAATCCAAATTTATAAGTGTGGAAATAAATCACTGCTCAGTCTTTGTAATGCGTAAGTAATGGGTCTAACTAGTCCAAGATTCCAAGTCAATGTGGAAAATACACATCCTAACTTTAAACTTCAGCCAATGAACATGCAGTACTCTCAACTCCGGTAACCCATTTTCCAAAGTTTCTCATGCAATGGTACTTGGAGTCATAATGTTTCTTAATTGGTCTGAAGTACAAATACAATCATAAATTAAAAAAAATGATATAATATAATGTATGTGATGATGTGAATCAAACGAATAGGGTCATGATATTGTGAAAGTTGTTATCATTTTTAATATTATTTTTATTTTAAAATTTGAAAAAATTAAATTAATGTCTACTATAGTTTGTTTAGAAATTTGAGATGAAATGTTTGTGAAAAACTTTAGTTCCATGAAATTGCATGTTGGTCAACTCGAAATGCTAGTGTATGAAGTTTAGTTACAGACCAGTCACAATCAGTGTAGGTGGAAACTAATTAAAGCCTATCATGTGAACGTGGAAATTAAAGGAACTACTACTCTTTCATGCATAGGATTAGATTCCAATCAGTTAATGTCAAGGTCGAAATAATTTAGCGCCTCACTTACGTGAAGTTTCATTCACGGAACATTCAAAGTCTTCTCTATACGCGTTTTCCCATTAATGTGCCATTAATGTTTTGTGCCAATTCAGAACTTGGACACCAACTAATTTCGAAGACTACTAACTAATTGATGTAAATGACTTGAGATCAGACTCTTACGAATAATTCATCAAATAATATCTATTTTTCTTATTCTATCTCAAGCCACGTACAGTCAAAGAACCAATTAAGAACGAACTCATCAAGGCTAATATCAGCCCCTCACTACAAAAAAAATTATGATGCAGTACATGATAATCTCTTATATTGAGTATATGTGATCAGTTTGTTTGTCAATTGTAAAATCACCATGTTAAACATTTAACAAATGAGTAATGAAGTGTACACTAAGAATTTAAACTCAGAACATTTACTCTGATATTATATATAAAAATTACTATTTGTTCCAAAAACTTCAAGACATCTACTATATATAATACCATATGAAATCACCACTTATCTCAAAAGGTTCAGCTCATGAAAAATGTAGATTTTATTATTTATAGTTTTGTCTTAACATCAATGTGAAAAATGACAACCCATAATCTATCTAAACGTGGAAGAGTGATCTCCACTACTGCATGCATGCGTAAGATATGGGTCTATTAATTATTAATTAGTCTAAGTCAATATAGCTCCTAACTTTCAATTTCAGCCACTGAAACAGTACTCTTAAGTCCCATGTCCCATTTTTCTTATATATATTCGAGTTGCGGAAAGCCACGATACTCACAATAGAACAGCCAAAACAAGCAGATTTTAGATAGAAATGAATATGGGTGTCTTACAATATTATTTCTCAATGAAGGCTTTGCTTTGGGTTTTAGTGGTTTTTGTTCAAACTCGTGAGTACATGGGTTGCTTGGAGGAAGAGAGAGTTGGTCTGCTTCACTTCAAGTCATTTCTTATCATATCCATTCCGTCTTTCAGAGCTTATTATAATTCAGACTATGATCATCTTCCTTCATGGGTCGACCATGAGAAGAGTGATTGTTGTGGTTGGGAGCGGGTCATGTGTAACACGACCACAGGTCATGTGATAGAATTGTCCCTCGACAATTTAATGCAATATCCTGGTTATGATTATGAGAAAAGTTCATGGTTGTTAAATGTGTCTCTATTAGAGCCTTTCAAGGAGTTAAGAAGTCTTGATCTATCCTTTAATGCAATCGCTGGTTGCATACCATATGAAGGTATGTTGTGAGGAATGAGGAGTTGTAATATATAATATTCTGAAACTCACATATTGCGTCTATTACTTTTAATTTTAATCTTATTTGTACTAATGCCTTTGTATATCCTTTGTGGAAAAGTTTGAATTATTTCTACTAAATATATTCACTTTCAATAGGCAGCCAGGAGATATAAATTTGTATTCAGGGTGCATGCAAATTATACGGCTCCACTCAAAGATTCTAAACCCACTCGGATATATATATATATATATATATATAGATTAATATTCACTTAATCTGTAAACTCTATCTATTTCTTAAGATATATTTTGCAGGATTTGAAAAGCTTTCAACCCTAAGGAATCTGGAAATTTTAAACCTTGGTCACAACTTGTTTGATGACAATAGCATTCTACAATCTCTGGGTGCTATCACTTCGCTCAAGACTTTAAATCTTACTTGGAATAAGTTGGAGGGATACTTTCCAGCACAAGGTATGTAATTAAAGTGATCTCTTCTATCTAATTATATATTTTAAATCAGAGCATTCAGCACTTACATATCTAATAATCTTATAACTTTATCGTCAACTTGGATTATTAATGTAGAATTAGTTACGTTGAGAAATTTGAACACGCTGGATATAAGCTGGAATGGGTACAATGGTAGCCTCCCAAATCAAGGCAAGTGGGAGCTTAATTAATTGATAAATTTATTTTGTTTTAAAAAGGACAATGAAAAAATTTATATTCTTAATTTAATTTGCAGGTTTCGAAAGGCTAGCGGTACTGAGAAACTTGGAGACATTGATCCTTGATGAGAATAGGTTTGGCTACAACATCATACCATCTCTAAGTAACCTTACATCCCTTATGACATTAAGACTTTCAGGGAATTATTTCGGATTTCATGAAGGAGTAAATTCTAATGAAGGTAAATTACTAAATTCTACTATTATATCCTACTATTATAATAGAATTACTAAATGGATAAATTTATTTTGTTTTAAAAAAGGACAATAAAAAAAGTTTGTTTTGTTGCGTCTTCCAATAAATTTTCTTAATTTGCAGGTTTCGAAAGGCTAGCGGTACTGAGAAACTTGGAGACATTGATCCTCGATGGGAATTGGTTTGGCTACAGCAGTATCATACCATCTCTAAGTAACCTTACATCCCTTATGACATTAAGTCTTGCACATAATCATTTGGGAGTAGTTGAAGGTAAATTCTACTATTATATTATTAATTCTTGGTCCTTGCTTTTAGTCATTTTAATTTATACGGTTTCTGAGTGGATCACTTTCATCCCCAAACTCAAAGGTACTGATGAGTCTCGAATATCGCGCGGTGGTTATGGGTATTAATTATTATACTCTCGTATATAAATTTGTACCTAATTTTTCTAGAGATGAATATTGACGTGTTATAAGCTTTTTTAGCCTTTACATTGGATTTCTTAAACGTACGTGTTTTCCAAACCGTTCAATTACATGCAGCACTAGTCCTCATTACTTTGTTTAACTTGTCATTATTTTTTTTTCACTCCCATATAAATATATATATATATATTTATATATTCACGATTATTAATTTTCAATTCTTTATTCTGAATAAAAGTCTGAATCTTGCATATGTAGTTTATAAGTTCTAAATCACTAAGTTTCTTCTAAATACATTCTTATATGATTTTTTCTCTTTATTTCATAATAAAATAAATTAATAAATTAATATTAGATCTTAGTTAAAATTCTATAAACGACACTAATTAGTTTCAATCAATTATATATTGCGGTCAAATCCTTAAATAACTTTGAAGATTTAATTTATTAAAATATTCTGGAACAAGTTAAAGCTTAGGATGTTATATATATACATATATTTTTAGATTTAAAAATATTATTAGTATTCCTATATATATAATATTATTTGAAAACAATAGCAATTATCTTCATCTTATATATTTTGCATAATATAATTCATAAAAATAAATAATAGTTGTTGGACTAATGTTATTTTCATTTTACTAAATGCAATTCTTATAATTTTTTAGCTTGTAATCTACACATTAATTTAAAAATGATCTTTTAAGGTATGATATTGATTATTTTATTTTCAATGCCAAGTTGTAGGTAACCCATCCCAGGTTAATCTATTTGTAATGCATTTATTTTAATTTCTCAAGGAGTAAACGGTGACTGTATTCTATTATACTAGTACTCTTCCTCCCCGTATGTATAATACATACATACATACATACATACATACATATATTTATATTTAAACACCATTTCATTCATTCTCTTCCACATCTTCCATGAGGTAATAGAAAATTCAATCATTTCATCATCCTCCAGTAACTCAAAAAGGCCTTCCACTAGCTCTCTAAAAGTCTGAAGTACTGTAAGCTAGATTTTCGTTCATTAGCTGCAATCAAATCTCTTACAAATCTGAATCTTACTTGGAATGAGTTTACAACCAAAGATATATATGTCGATTTTCCAGCATTTTATTAATCCTTTTCATTGGCATTTGAACAATACTTTCAGGAAAATACTACTTTTACACCTACTTTTGACCTCCTATATTTTAATTTTTTTAATTTTTTTTTACTTAATAGTTAAGAAATTAACTATTAGTGTATTAATATTTTTTTATATTTTTAAAAAATGTTTAAAAATGATAAAAAAAAATATGAAAAAAAAATAAAAAATAAAATAAAAAATAAAATAAAAAGATGAATTTGGGTTAGGCAGCAACCTAGCACTACTCATACTTTTAATGCATAGAGTACATTCAAAATACTAGTGATAATTAAACAGTACTATTCTTCTGTCGCTTTGAGATTTGCATGGGTTAACCCTTAGCTAGGTGTACTGTTTTCGAGCAATGCTAGCTGGTGCACATCGCTTTAAGTATCAATGTATTTATAAGTACTATTCTTACACGTGTATTTAATTCTGTTGTTGAAGGACATTAATTGATAAAAGTTATTTTGTTGTCTTCCAATATTAATTTTCTTGCAAGGTGTTACTTTCGAAAGGCTCGCCGTATTGAGAAATCTGAAGACATTGAATCTTGATGGTAATGAGTTTGATGACAGCATCATACCATCTCTAAGTGGGCTTACATCTCTTACGACATTGAGTCTTGCGGAGAATTATGGTTTGCAAGGAGGAGGTGAAGGTATTATTGATGATGATAATTAATTCTCACAGTACTCCATGTTTGTTTTAAACCGTTTCTAATATTGGACTTGATAATTATGTGAATCTTGAAGTTCATACGTTCTATTACGTCATGTTGTCCAAATACATTCCTAGTGACTATGTGGACAGATATGTGGACATGATGATTAAAAGACTTAAATTTTTTAGGAAACAGAAACCTGAATTAGTCTTTGTCGTTGGCGTTTGAAGCATGTGGCCACTTATTATCAATGCTGATACTGTTTTCAAGCAATGCTGGTCCACTTCTTATATATGTTTTCATACGTTCTATTACGTCGTCATGTTGTCCAAAAGTTTGAATCTTGCTTATGTAGTTCACAAGTTCTAAATTATCACTAAATTTATTCAAAATACATTCTAATTGTATTGATTTTTTCTTCATTTCATAATAAAATAAATTAATAAATTATTAACTACAGGTTGTAAAATGTTGTCAAGATTGGAGAATTTGGAGATATTAGATCTTTCTTTCAATTACCTCAACGACAAGAGTAGTTGTCTTCAATCAATTGCTGCAATCAAATCCCTAAAGAATCTGAATCTTGCTAGGAATAGGTTGGGCCGATCCATTGGAACCAAAGGTATGGTGATTTTTAGACTGATCGATGGCAGCCCGCTTGCTATTAAATATTCTTTCATGAGCTTTCAATCTACACTTTTCCACACCACACGTCATTAATTTATTTGTTAGGTTACATACTGTTAATTTTTTTCAGAAACAAAAACCACTTATTATGAATGCTGGTGAATATCAGTTATTATGTTTTCAAGTCCACTTAATTCTTTTTGGAAGGAAAAAACTTTTTTTTTCAAGTCCACTTATTATGTTTTCTTAATCAATTAGTTTTTTTTTTCATATATTTTTTTATATCCTTAAATGTTTATAAAAAAAAATTACAACATTATTAAAAAATAATTTCTTAATCATTGAGTAAAAAAAAAAATTCATTTCCTAATAAAAATGATACCAAAGTGATATTTTCTACTTTGCAAAACTAAATTAATGAATAGCGGATGGG